>JAJPUD010011583.1:0-39298 GCA_023553655.1 Myrmecobius fasciatus
GAAGGAAGGAAGGAAGGAAGGAAGGAAGGAAGGAAGGAAGGAAGGAAAGTGGGAAGAAGAGAGCAAAGGAGGAGAAAAGAAAGGAAGAGAAAGAAAAAGGAAGGGAAGACAAGGGAAGGGAAGGAAAAGGAAGAGAAGGGAAGGGAAGAGAAGGGAAGGGGAAAGAAAAAGTAAAGGAAGGGAAAATGAAAAGGAAGGGAAGGGAAAGGGAAAAGGAAGGGAAGGGAAAGGAAGACAGAGGACCTCAGTTTCAACCTCCAGTACAGTATGAAACTTACAGAGGAACAGCCAAGGTAGGAATCCCAGAACAAAGGGGAGCCTTCACTTCTGTCACTGACCATCAGAGCTTCTTAGTTAGCTGACAGTGGCTGAATCTAGCAACATTCCCTGTTGTCAGACCCAAACACAGAACAGGAACTTTCAGACTTCGAAGCAGAAAGATAGCAATTACACTCTTCCCTGGATCAGAACAGTTTGGGAGTGCTGAGAGCTTATAGGTCTCAAGCCTAAATAACCCTGAGATCAATACAACTCCCAATAACCCAAGGAATTAGCAAAAGAAACAGCCTAGACCTTCTCTACAGAAGTGCAGAGAACCCAGCCATAACATGAAATCTAAAGTCAGAAAGTAGGCTGGAAGAATTAGCAAAATAAAGATCTATATGAACAGAGAGAAGTGATAAGAATCTGTAGGACAATTTATACAAAGACAACATTATAGTAAACATAAATAACTTTGAGATAATAATAATAATACATACAAAAGAACTATTATGTTGACAGGAATGAATAAGATGCAAACCTAGAAGAAGAGAATGACTCCAAATATCTACAATCAAAGGCTCAAAGGGGCATATATCAACTAGAATTCCTAGAAGACATGAAGATAGAAATGAACAAAGTGTTAAAAATGTTGTCAATAAATGAGAGTGCTAAAGAAATAAATTAAAAAATAAACAAATCTGTTGAAGAAAAAATTAGAAAAAGAATTAAAAACTTTGTACAAGAGGTATAAAGCCCTGCCCAGGCAACACATTATCTGAAAACTAAAATGGACTATATAGAAGTTAATGACTCCATAAGAAAACCAAATATGTTAAAAACAAAGTCAAGATTGAAACAGAAAAATGCAAGTTATCTCATAGCAAAAACAACTCTTATGGAAAAATAGATCAAGGAGAAGAACTTAAGAATCTGAATGTCATTATGAAAGCAGAAACCTAGACATCATATTTCAAGATATCTTAAAAGAAAACTGCTCAGATCTTTTATAACCCATGTTGACAAAGAGGAAATTGAAGGAATTCACTGCAGTCACTTCCTGAAAGAAGCCTCCAAACAAAAAGTCTCTGGAGTACTATAGACAAAATTCAGAACTTCAAGTCAAAGAAAAAAAATAATGAAAGCAGCCAGAAAAAAATTCAAATACCATTGATCCACAGGCATAACCACACGTGATTTAGCATTCATCATTATAAAGAACTAGAAAACTTGGAACAATATATTCCAATACACAAAGAATATATGCTTAAAGCCAAAATTTATTTACTCAGCAAACATAAGGGTAATCCTACAAGAGAAAAAAGTAAATTTTTAATGAAATAGAGTATTTCTTATGAAAAAAGATCAGAGTTGTTTAAGAAAGTTCAAACATTGGAGAGCAATTTGGAGCTATGCTCAAAAAGTTATCAAACAGTGCATACCCTTTGACCCAGCAGTGTTTCTACTGGGCCTATATCCCAAAGAGATTTTTAAGGAGGGAAAGGGACCCACATGTGCAAAAATGTTTGTGGCAGCCCTTTTTGTAGTGGCAAGAAACTGGAAATTGAAAAGATGCCCATCAATTGGAGAATGGCTGAATAAATTATGGTATATGAATGTTATGGAATATTATTGTTCTGTAAGAAATGACCAACAGAAGGATTTCAGAGAGGATTGGAGAGACTTGCATGAACTGATGCTGAGTGAAATCAGCAGAACCAGGAGAACATTATACACAGCAACAAGACTATACGATGATCAATTTTGATGGACATGGTTCTCTTCAACAATGATGTGATTCAAACCAGTTGTGCTGCGATGAAGATAGTCATATACATCCAGAGAGAGGCCTGTGGGAACTGAGAGTGAACCACAACACAGCATTTTAACGCTTTCTGTGAATATTTCCATGCATTTTGTTTTCCTTCTTAGGTTGTTTTTTTCTTCTTCTCTTTCTAGATCTGATGTTTCTTGTGCAGTAAGATAACTGTATAGATATGTATACATGTATTGTATTTGTCATATAATTTATCCTATCTAGCATGTATTAGATTACCTGTCATCTAGGGGTGGGGGGTGGGGGGAAGGAAAGGAAAAGCTTGGGAAAAAAAAAGTTTTTTTGCAAAGGTCAATGTTGAAAGGTCACACATGTTTTGTAAATAAAAAGCTTTATAAAAAAAAGAAATTTCAAACATGAGTTAGGTGAAAAATAAAAAAGTAAATACAAACAATGAAAAAAAAGAGTAAGCAAGGACAAATTGCTAACTTCTAATGTGGGAGATGATATATATATTCCCTGGGAATCCTATCATTTTCAGGGTTCAGGAAGTCTCATTCAGACATAAAACTTGAGGGTAGTCCTATTATGTTTTGATGATTTTAGAAAGAAAAATGGAAAGGGGTGGAGGATTATCTCATAATAAGAATGTTCAAGAAAACATCTGTACAGACAAGAAGGAGGCTAAGTGGAGAGGACCAGCTTATACTTCAATCTCATTCTCATCTAAATGAGTCAAATGAGGAAAAAATACAAATACAAATACACACAAATGAATAAAAAAAATGCATTTATTCTCCAAGCAAAGAGGAGGGAAAAGAGAAGAGGAAGAATTAGAATACTAAGTACTAAGTAAAACAATCTCTAAGGATGTACAAAAACAGATCTTTTTGAAGTAGCAAAGTATGAGAATCTAAAGGGGTGTCCACAGATTGTAAAATGGTTAAACAAGTTATGGCACATAACATGAGAGAATACTATTGTGCTGTAAGAAATGATCGAGGAGCACAGTGGATAGAGCACTAGCCCTGAAATCAGGAGGACATGAGTTCAAATCTGGCCTCAGACACTTAACACTTCTTAGCTGTGTGACCCTGGGCAAGTCACCTAACCCCAATTGCCTCAGGAAAAAAAAGAAATGATCAAGGAGATGGCATTAGAGAAATCCAGGAAGATCTATATGAACAGAGTGAAGTGATTAGAATCTGGAGGACAATTTATACCAAGACAACATTATAGTAAAGGTAAAAACTTTGAGATAAACTGGAACTCATGATTCCAAAGGACTAAAAATGAAACATGTTATCCATCTCTTAATAGAGAACTGAAGGACTCAGCTCTAAGAATAAGATTGAATAGCTATATATATAAATACACATACATAATATTTGCATATGTGTATATACATGTATACATACAAAAATGTGTTTATGCCTTTTGATAAATGGCTGAAAAACCTCAGATCTCAAAATGAGATTTTATGTAAATATATATGTATATATAACTATATATATACATGCATACACATATACACACAGACATATATATAAAAATACATCATACATATACATATATGTAGTGAGTGAGTATCTAAATGGATATGTGTATGATTTGGACAGGATCAGTATAAACATTTGTTTTGCTTGATTATACATGTTTTTTCCTTCATTTCAATGCAGGAGAGGATGGTAAGGTTAAAAAAAAAAAGAAGATTTTTTTCTGCTTGAAAATATAATATATATAAATGCAAAAAAGACATGATTGTAACATCAGAAAGAGTAGTTTTGATGAATTGATGAACAGAAGATATCAAAGGGCTGAGTGAATGAGTGGTGAGAAAGTTGATTCAATAAATTTATGTGTTTCTTTCAAGAAGTATAACAGATAAGGGGAAGTGTGTGTTTTGGAGTAGTTTTTTCTGTTCTTGTTATTTGGGGCTTTTGTCTTTTAAGGTTTTGGAGGATAAGAAAGACCTGAGCAGAGTAATGAGAAGCATCCATTAGAAGTGGATTGCTTAAAGGTAGGGAGAAATAAGAGAAATTATGAAGACAAAAAGTCCTGGGAGAATACAGAGTATATGGGATGAAAAGCACAAATACAAGAATTAATCTCAGTAAGGAAGAAAATCATCTAATTATCAAATGAGGAATGAATGGGTAAGGACTTGAAGAGGTTTTAAGACAGAAAAGAAAAGGAGCTCATGAATGCTGAAATCAATTGTATTATTAAAATAACAAATAGAGTCATCTTCTAAGAGAAATTTAGCATGAGAATAAAGCTGGTAATTTGAAAAAAAGATTTAAAATAATGATTGAGGGTAGTGTAATTTAGAATCACTTGGAGATATAGCAATAAGAGCCTTGCTGAGGCTAAATAGCATGAATTGTTAGTGAACTGAGACAACATGGCTTTATGATTTTCCTCCAATTGAACTCTGAAATTGAGGATCAGAAGCCAACAATGTAAGAAGCAATGCTCAAATTTGAAAATTAGCTAGACAGGAACAACAGAAGAAAAAGAAAGCAAGGAATTTGATGGTAAAATATAGTGTAGTGGTTATCTATGGATTCAAGACTGAAAAAAAAGGAAAGTGATAAAGGGTGATTAATAGTAAGAAAAAAAGACTAAAGGTTGAGATGATAATGAAGAGCAAGTTTAAGAAGGGAAATGAAGAATAAAAGGAAAATTTCTCAGTAATGAAGAGGCTTTGGAATCAGGAATGCATTGGTGCAGATTTGATCTGAGGAAATATCGTGGTTGTCATTGTTCAGTCCATTTGGGGTTTTCTTGGCAAAAATATTCAAATGGTTTACCATTTCTTTCCATAAATCATTTTATAGATGAGGAAACTGAGGGAAACAGGATTGAGTGACTTCCCCAGAATCACACTGCTACTAAGTATCTGAGACCAGGTTTGAATTCACAAAGATGTATCTTACTGATTCCAGTCACTGCACCACATAGCTATAGCAGAAACTTACTAACTCTATTACCCTAGGCAAGTCACTTAACTCCCCATCTGTAAAATAAAGATGTAATAGCATTTACCTTAGAGGGCTGTTGTCAGCATTAAATTATCCCCACATGTGCAAAGCACATGTAAAATGCTTGACAAACTTTAAATTGCTAGCTTTAAGGTCTGCAAAAATAGAATTTCATTTGCTACAACAACCCCATGAGATAATAGAAATTGTTATCCTCGATTTACAGATGAAGAAACTGGAGTTTTAAGAGTCAAGTGATTTGCTGAGGGGTGCAAAGTTAGGTAGTGCATTGGATAGCATGCCCAGTCTGGCCTCAGGCACTAGCTACATGACCCTGGCCAAGTCACTTAACTATGTTTACCTTAATTTCTTCATCTGCAAAATGAAATGGAGGAAGAAGTGGCAAAATACCCCAGTAATTTTGTCAAGAAAATCCCAAATGGAGGCCATAAAGAGTCAGACCCAACTGACAATGACTCTGAACAACAACAAAAAAGCTTGGAAGGATCTGAAAAAGTATTTGAAACCATATGTTCCCAACTCCAAGTCCGTCACTGAGACTCCTAATTGGAAACACTAGGGAGAAATTCATCAGAGAAAGGATTTGAGGAGTTCAGAATCTCAATGGAAGGTCCATTTCAGGGGATGATTAATTAGGTCTAAAATAGCAGTGTAGAAATCTGAAGCTGACCATCAGATGAGTCACTGATGTGAATACTACAGTTGATTGTGATCAAAAGTGTTAGAATGCAGAAAAAGAACTGAGTCAGAGGCTGATGTCACCGAGGAAGATGAGAGAGTAAGCAAAGAATCAGAAAAAAAGATAGCTATGAAGAGATAGAACAATTGACATGATGAAATTTATCAAAGGAAGAGAAATTCAGATGGAGCCCGCTAGGTGTTGCTAGGGAGCAAAGCTGCCTGAGCAATCATTCTTTTCCTCCCTCTCCAAATGGGAAGGAAGGAAGGAAGGAAGGAAGGAAGGAAGGAAGGAAGGAAGGAAGGAAGGAAAGTGAATTCTCTAGGAATTTTTTCTTTCTCCTGGATGACCCTAAAGGTCCTGACCTTTCCTCCCTCTAGTTACTATCTCTGCTCTGAACTTTCTGGAACCTAAAGGTTTGAGTTCCCTTAGCTACAGAAATGAACTTATTTTCTAGGCAAGGGATAAAACATTTCTATGATACACATGGATTCCTTTCTCAAATACTTAGGGAATTTAACAATTATTTTTAAAATAGAGGTAAAAATTATACAGAGATATAGATATATCTAGATAGATAAATAGATGATAGATAGATGAGTAGATAGTTAAAATTTGAACCCCCAGATCAGAACCAAAGTATGATTTCTAAAAAAGAGGATTTTTTGTTGTTGTTGTTTGGGGAATTTAGGATTACTGGCTTCTTCCATTTTCCACTTTCCGAGGCATGCAATAACTTTACAAGTATGCCAAGGACCAAGAAAAGAGAAATAAATTAAAAAACAAGAAAACGATATGGAAATACCTAAGTAATAAAGAAAAGGGGAAGTCGTAAAATGGGGGAAATGGTACTATATCATCATTTTCCTATTCCAGATTATGTCCCTCTTTTATTTATTTATTTATTTATTTATTTATTTATTTAGGATGAGGCAATTGGGGTTAAGTGATTTGCCCAAGGTCACACAACTAGGCCGTGTTAAGTGTCTGAGGTCAGATTTGAACTCAGGTCTTCCTGACTTCAAGACTGGTGCTCTATCCACTGTGACACCTACCTGCTCCTATGTCCCTCTTTTAAAAGCCTAAGGCATAGCCAAAGTCTATGACAAAGTTTGTGATAGCCTCTGTTGGGGAATTTCTCAAACTAGAGATCCTAGAATCATTCTGGGGAGAAATTCTTCCCAACTAGGTCAATTGATGGTCAATAAATCAAGAGATGAGACTAGAAGATGCAAAGTTAATTGGTGATAGCTAAACCAAAGTTTTCAGTTAGCCAACAATTCCACAAAACAGAGGGGATGTACATAGACAAATAAAACTTCACACAGCCTTGGGACAGCTAGCCCAAGAAGCCTCTGCAGTTGAGGCTATTTGAGAGGTTATATAATGAGGACTGCTAGGTGGAGCCATAGTGCAGAGTGCTGGGCCTGCTAGAATGCAAAGATTCCTCTTTCTGAGTTCTAATGTAGCCTCAGACACTGACTTGCTTGTGACCTTGGGCGCTTAACCTTGTTTGCCTTAGTTTCCTCATCTGTAAAATGAACTAGAATAGGAAATGGGAAATCACTCTAGTATTTTTGCTAAGAAAATCCCAAATGCATTCACAGAGAATCTGACTCAATTAAACAACAATCTTTGAGTTAAAATAAAAACAGAATACAGGCTGTCTATTTATACCATCTTGCAGGCTAGGTTGCTTCTTCTATCTTGCTTCTGAAGGGAACTTCCCCCTAAGTCACAACACACACACTTTGTACATTGCCTCCACACTTCAGTTTTTCTTGTCTGAGAGAAAACACTTGTCCTGTAGACAACAACAAAACCCAACTCAGAATGCCATGAGATCTAGATTTAGGTGAGTTTCCCCAAAAAATGTAGTTCAACCCACTCTTTTTACAGATGAGGAAACTGAGACCCGAGCAGGATAAGTGACTTGAACAAAGTCATAGGACATATAAAGATCAGAAGCAGGATCCAAACCCAGGTTCCCTGACTCACAGCCAGTGTGCTCTTAAGTTGTTGAGCAAGAAGGGCCCGCAAGTATTAATGAGGAGCAAATATGGTGTAGTTCCAAAAAATGCTGGATTTGGAGTTTTAGCCTTCAGCAAATCACTTCATTTCTGACAAGTCAAAAAGCATTTATTAAAATGCAAAAGTATTAATTAAATATAGACTGAGGAAGCTAGATGGCTCAATGGGTACAGTACTGGTCCTGCAATTAGGAAGATCTGAATTCAAATCCAACCTCAGACACTTAATAGTGGGTTCCTCTGGGCAAATCACTTAACCTCACTCTGGTTTAAACTACTGGAGAAGGAAATGGAAAACTACTTTTTGTATCTTTGCCAAGAAAACACTATGGAGGATATTGATGTGCTAGGGTACATGAGTCACAAATATCAGACATGACTGAACAGCAAGAACATGTGTCGGCACAGTGTCAAATGCTGGAGATATAAAGAATGGCCAAAAAAAACAGTCTTTACCCTCAACAAGCTCACAATCCAGTAAGAAAGTGCCTATATGCAAACATCTATGTACAAACAAGATACAGACAGGATAAATGGGAAATAATCTCAGAGTAATGGAAACAGGAGGTTGGATTTTAGCTGGTACTTGAAGTGAGGAAAGCCAAAAGATAGCTACGAGGAGAGAAAGAACTGTAATCATAAGGTTATAATGTGTGGGAAAAAAGGAGATTCAGGGTATGGAACATCTTGTGTGAGAACCAATAAGGAGGACAGTCACTGAATCACAGAATATATAGAGAAGAGTAAGAATAGTACTTTTACCTTTCTTATTAAAGAACAAGAAAATGATATGGAAATACCTAAGTAATAAGGAAAATGGGAAGGTAATATGGGAAAAATAGTATTGTCTCAGCATTGTCTTAGTTCTGTATTCCAGACTATGTCCCTCTTTTAAAATCCCAAAGCATAATCAAAATCCATGACTCAAAGACTGTGACAGCTTCTGTTGGGGAATAGTTGAAGGAACAGTGCATTCCATAAGAATGGAAAAGTAGGAAGGAATAGGGTTATGGAAGGCTTTAAAAGATAGAGAATTTCATATTTGATATTGGAGGTAATAGAGAGCTACTAGAGTTTATTGAAGAAAGGGTGATGTGGTCATATGTGCACTTTAGGAAAATCTTTTTCACAGCTGATTAGGAACTAGACTGAAGTTGGGAAACACGAGGCAGGCTGGCCCACCACTATTGCAATAGTCCAGGCACAAGGCAATGTGATATTGTATCAGATGTTTATCAAAAAGAAAAGAGGGTACATATGAGAGAGCCTGCAATAGTAGGTCCTGAAAAATACTCTTCAGCTCTAAATTTTATGGATATTCCGATTCCTCCCCCATACCCTATGGAGAAAAGTGTGATTCATCATCAATCCTCTGGAAGTAAGATTGAATGTTACATTTTACTAGAAATCTAAGACCTCTTCATGTTGTATTCATTTATATTATTGTGGCCATTGTGTGTGTATATGTGTGTATGTAAAAAAATAGAGAGAGAGCAAATATATATGTGTGTGTGTGTATACACACACATAATTCTCTTGTTTTTCCTTTCTGTTTTGAATTATCTCAGATGAGTCTCTACTTTTTTCTGAATTTCTCATATTCATCGTTTCTTGCAAAACAATATTATTCCCTTAGATCTTTAGACCACAGTTTGTTCTATCATTTACCAATTGGTGGGCACCCATTTTATTCCTAGATTTTTACTGCCATAAAATTATTAGTATAAAGGATGACTCTGGAAAAGGCAAGGACTATATTGAGAAGTGTATGTAACATAAAAGTAAAAGATACCAATAAAATATGTTGTGTTAGTATTGGAGTAAATATGGTACCTTTCTATCTTTGACCTCACAAGCCATTTTTCTTGACAATTCTTTTAGCAACTGACTACCTTCAACAATTTTATCAGAGCTCCTGGGAAAGAATTGATTTGCCTTCTTTCTTTGTTCCTTTCCACGCCTACCCTCTTGTGGTCATGCTTTGAAAAGGAAATAACACAAAAGCAAGCAATAAAGAGGAAGGAGAAGAACCTAGGCGCTTGAAAATTTTGTAGGCTGGAAAATCAGACTTTTCAAAAAGTAGAGATCTTTTTTTCTTTGGAATATTACCACAAGCTAGGCTTTAGGGGATTTGATTTAGGAGACTGGAAAAGTCTTGTTAAAGTGGAACTTGAGTAGGAATACTATATCAATATAAAAGAAAAGATGGCATTCTTGACTAATATTATATCTTCCTACTAAAATTCTGTGGTTCAACTCAAGGAAGCTTTATTTGGAAAGAGGAACAACCCTCCCCTCAAATTGGCATGCACACTTTTTTTTCTTAGTTATTTATAAAATTCTTCTCATGATGGTCATTGCCTGATCATCTCTCCTTGAGACAGTATGGTGCCATGGTTGGATGTCAGGAGATGTGGGCTGAAATTATAACTCCAAAATTTTAGCTGTAAGATCCAAAAACAATTCACTGTAATTCTCTGAGGATTAGCTTCTTCATCTGTAAAATACAGATAAAATATACTACCTAAAACACACACACACACACACACACCATAAACCTTAAAGTCCTATATGAACTATTTTTAAAATAGAAATGCAATCAGGACCAGCCTTCTAATATAGTTATCATCAACATTGAGGAATTTGTCTCATCCCTAGAGAGCAATCCCTTTCCTGAGCCAATTGGAACCATCACAACAGCTCTTTGCCCTAGCCACCTGAATTCTAAACTCTCAATTCACACTCTCTAATCTGTCTATCTACATTACTTTCTCTGCCTCCTCCTCTTCTCACTGCGATCAATACTTGGGCCCTGCAGGGATTCACTCCAAGCTTTCAATCCACTCCCTGCATGAGTTAATGATAAAAGCTTGGTTTCAGAAAACACAATGTTCTCGGAGCAAACGTCCATCAAAGGAACTAATTTAATCATGAGACACCGGGCATTAAGGAAGGGTCACCAACAATACATTAATGCTTCCTCATGAGATCAATTTTAGAGCCAGCGTAAAGAAGAAAAAAGGTGAGGAGGTAGTTGGGAGGGCAGAAAGCGTAACAACTTCTCTAATTGAACACAACTGTAGTATATTGCTTTGAGCCATATGGGGGGGGCAGGGGGGGCAGATGTCTTATCAAGCTGAAGGAGAGAAAGGATGGGGGCCATAAGGGATCAATAAAGCAGCAGGCAGAGACATTTCTGGAAAAGAGTATAGTCAGCTCCTTCAGCTACCCTCAGCTTTCCAATAGCAGTGATGGACTCTGACACTTTGCCAACTTGTCCCTTGATACAAAGAGGGAAAAGCTGATTTACCACTAGTGTTTGAATACAGGATCTCAAAGAAGTAAAGAAGCCAGCTTTTCAAAGAGATACACAATAGATACTGTGGAGAAAAAAAAATTAGGCTTCCTAGGGGGCCTTCTCTCCAGTTTGCCTTAACCAGGTAGTTGAAGTCGCTTTGTAATCAATACGAATGTATTTCATTAGAATATTTATAGAGGAGAGATGGAATAATATTTACAACTTTCTTGAATAAAAGATTCCACAAAACAAAATCACCTGCCATGTGTTTTCTGCACCTTAAAAACTTCATTATTAAAGGAGAAAAAGAAAATTGACAATTGGACTGTTCCAAAATTAAGAAATGGGAAGGGCAGTTTCCAGAAAATTTGTCTGGTATGTTATGATCATTAATTACCTGTATTCCATGCTGAATTATAGGACGCTGAATTATTAGAGCAGGAAAAACCTCAGAATATCATCAGACTTTGTCTGTTACCTTACAGATGAAAAAACTGAGAGCCAGAATATTTAAGAGTTATTATAATTATTAATTATCAAAATAATTATTAGCATTTACATAATGTTTTAATGTCTGTAAAGCATTGTGTGTAGATATGTATATGTATGTGTATGTATGTATATACATATGTATGTATATATGTAAATATGAATGTGTGTATTCATATAAAATCTCATTTAATCCTCATAACAACCTTGAGAGACAGGTGCAATTTTTTCCTTTTTATAAATGAGGGTACTAAGGCAGACATCAGTTAAAGGACTTTGTCAGGATCACACAGTTAAGAAAATGTCTGAGGCAAGATTTAAACTCAGTTCTTCCTGACTACAATTACCACCAAGGTATTTCTACTATCAATATTAAACTAATATTAATAATGGGATAATAGATATTATAATAATGAGCTAATATTTATGTAATATTTTAAGGTTTACAAAGCATTCAACGTGTTATTTCATTTTACTTTCACAATCCTGGGAGGTAGGTGCTCTTATTGTCCTCATTTTACAAATGAGGAAAATAAGGTATAATGAGGTGGTTGTTATTTTTTTAAGGACTTGCCCAACAACACAACATGAGTTTTTATAAAAATTCATCCCTGGTCCACCTTTTCTCTTTCCACTACTGTACAGATCTCAGCTACAGGATGTAAAAGTTTCCTCAGCCCTTCAGAAGCAAAAACCTTCCAGCAGCGTCCACCTCCATATAACAGCACGGCAAAGCTCTGAACTGCCATTAGCCTCCATCTGGGGTCAGCACCACATCTAGTTAATTGCAATGGGTTCCTAATTGTTATCCCTACCTCAAGTTTCTTTTCATTTCAGTGGCCAAAAGTCTTAAAATATAGATTCAAAGTTAGTCTCAAATATTTACTAGCTATGTAACCCTAGCTGAGTCAATTAACTTGTCTGCCTCAGTTTCCTCAATTGTAAAATCAGGATAATAATAGCACCTACCTCGGTTGTTATGAGAATTAAATAAGAAAATACTTCTGAAATAGAATAAGTGCTTAGTAAACGTTTATTCTCCATTCTCTCCCTTTAAAAGCCCTTCACAAACTGACTTCAATCTCATCATAGATCACTTCTCTTCCCATCCTCTAAAGGCTAGCCAAACTTGCTTTCTCTTTTTTTCTATCTCCCTTTTCTGCAAAGCCTTTCCCCACCCTCACCTCCACTTCCAGTGCTTTTGTTTTCTATCTTGTGATTGTTTGGATAGATTCTCATTTATTCTGTATATACTTGTGGTCTCTCCAAATACAATTTATGAGAACAGGTACTTTTTCATTCATTGTATCTTTTACTTCATTCTATCTCAGGATCTAGCACAGTGATCTTTCTGAAATTTTCTTGCATGTCCTTGAAGTACATTGAATTCAGAATATTACAGAAACTTTTCCATTTGCCCTGTGAGGTAAGCACCCAAAGATGAAGTTCTGACATCTAGCATCTATCCCCTACTTTCATTTTCAAAAAAAGTTGCTAGAACACATGGAGATTTTGCAGTTGTTCAACTTGGGACTAAAAATCAAGGATGCTATTTTTTAAAGATTGTAACAAACTCATTTTTTAAAGAATTATAGCTTTTTATTTTTCAAAATATATGCAGATAATTTTGAATATTCATCCTTGCAAAATTTTGTGTTTCAAATTTTTCTCCCCCTTCCTCCCTTTCTCCCTTCCCCTTAGACAGTAAGTAATCCAATATGGGTTAAACATGTGCATTCTCTAAATATATTTCCACATTTATCATGCTGCACAAGAAAAATCATATCATACGGGGGAAATGAGAAAGAAAATAAAACAAGCAAAACAACAACAAAAAGGTAAAAATATTATGCTGTGATTCACATTCAATCTCCATAGTCCTCTCTCTGGATGAGAGTGCAAACTCATTTCTTGATATAATATTTTCAGTTTAGGGAATATGTTAACTCTAATTATCATTCATCTTTAATGGCAATATCCTGCTTCTGACACATGTAAATATTCACTTTAAGTATATAGGCACTGAATAAGTATTCCCTCTCTCAAGAGAGTCAAGCTGTATTAAGAGTCACTTAATAAGCTCTGCTTTGCTCTATTTTTGTGATTTATTTCTGCATATTTTGCTGCTCATTTTTCATATGACAATTCCCCTTTGATTCAATATGGGCTATGTTTATTCTTCTCAGGGCAAAGAGACAGACCAAAACTAAATCTGAATTTAATATTCCTAACAGAGAATAAAGTAAAGTGAAAATGACATCTATATTATCCAGAGGATAGAAAGCCCAGGGCAATTCACACTCGGCATTCCCCACTTCCCTCTTTCAATATTTTTATGTACATAAAATTCAAACAGCCAGCCCTCCCTTCTTTCATACCATTCCTGCACCATCTCATACATGAGCTTTTACATTAGGTTTTTCCTGACTGCCCTAACTGTGCCCACCCACTATCTTCATCATTTTTCAATCATTTTCAAAAAATATTTTATCAGGTGCCTGTTTTTTTAACCAAGAACTGTGTTTAGTGTCTCGGTTATATTACCAAGAACTTTATAACTGCTTTCAGCAAAAGTTGCTAGCTCTATCACTTTTTCAATCCAATTTAATCATCCAATGTTTAGGACACACTTCATAATAAATGCCAAGGATTATACTAGATTCTAGAGAAACAAAGACAAAAACAAAAGTGATCCCTTCCCTCAAGGAATGTGTATTCTGCTGAAAGAGGGAAGGGGGAGATAGGAGTAAGCCACACACAAAGAAGGAAATATGTATAAAGCATATACAAAGTAATTCTAAGAGATGAGGGGAACAATAACATTTAGAGGGAATAGGAGGCACCTTGTACTGTGTTCTGAAGGAAGCTCAGTGTGTTCTAGACATAGGGGACAGATTGAATGTCTTGTAAGGAGACTAGATTTCAGCCTGATATGACTGGAATGGAGAGTACAAAAATACTGTGGGGAACCACTCTAGGGAGTGGTTCTCTAGGGAGAATTTTAAATGGCAGTCTGGGGATTTCATCATTATAATAAATAATATTATAATAAAACAAAATATTGCTTTATTTTTGTACTTTCTCTTTCCCTTCACCCTAAAATAGGAATGGCCATATCAAAAGTTCAAGACATCAACCAGATGACCCAATCTCTTAAATTCTATGAACAGTTTCAGTGGTAAATCTGTGAGAGATGATAAATTAGACCCTTATTTTATTCTGTACCATATTACTTAGTTCCATGTAATTCCATAAGGGATAATGATTATTAGCAATTATTACTGAATACTCACCTAGTAATATACATTTAGTCAGTCATCTAACAATAAGTACAAAAAAAGCATGTACTAAGACATATTTTGCATAAATCATATAGGAAAAATTAGATAAAATAAATTCTTATAATAGGCCTTTACAGTAGGCTTCAAATTTTATTCAACATTCACCACTTGTTTACCAGTTATAAAACTCATTTGTGCAACTCCAGTAATGTGGACAAAGAATATATTTCCATCAAATTCCATGCCCAAACCCAGAGTGGGAAGGAAATTTTGGCATAATATTGAAGTTTCCTAATTTGTTTTTGCCCAGACCAGCTTCTTTTGTCCAACATGTATAGAAGACCATCTTATGACCAATTAGTACCTGAGATGACCCTTGCCTTTCTCATCTTGTGAGTCCCCATATTGATGCATCCTTTCTGGTTCTCTGGAGAGTTAAAATCAAAGTCTACCAACCCATAAGATTTTATAATTTACCATGTCTCTTTTGAATGTTTGGTTATCAAACCCTACAAAAATAAGGTCCTGGAGAAAGGATGGATCCCAGATCAGGAAGAAGATGTGAGGTCCACTACATTAGAAAGAGTAACGGACCCTTTAAAAAGTGCTGTTGGCTCAGAGTCTGTCTCAATGGTTCTTACAGATTGGACAATTTTGGATCCTACAAATCCCAAAAGGAAGATCCATAAAAAAGACATACCAAGCACACAATGCTTAAATATTAATTTGGGAAAGCCGAAGGAAGAGATTCTGGAGGTTTACACCAGATTACTTATTGATGAACATTAGTGATGAAAAACATTGAAGTCTCTGTTAGACGAATCACTTTAGAATGCCCATCAACTGGGTAACAGCTGAGCAGACTGTGTTATAAAAATGAAACGTAATATTTTTGTACTGTAAGAAATAATAGATATGATGAATTCAAAAAAACCTGGGAAGACCAGCTGAACTGCTACAAAGTGAAGATTGTAGAACCAGGAAAAAAATATATGCAATCCTTCAACAAGCATTTATTAAATGCTTAACTGTGTCACTGTGCTAACACCTAAAAATACAAAGAAAGCAAGTATGTTCCTTATCCTCAAGTAGTTAAATGTATATTGAAAGACACATACAAGATACAGAGTAGCTGAGAGATAACCTTGGAGGTAAGCTAAGAGGGACAGGGGAAGGTTTCCTACAGAAGTTAGCATTTGAGCTGATTCTTGAAGGAAAACAGATTCTAAGACATGGAGTTAAAACAGGAGAACAGTTCAGACATAAAGGCAAAAGTATAAATAAAGAAAATGCAGTACATACCACCAATGTGCCAGAATGTCAGGACCCTAGAGGGTAGTGAGGGGACCAACATCAGGTAGAAAAGACAAGATTTGGCAACTAATTGGATATATGGGGCAAGTGAGAGTGAGAAGTTAAATACAAGCCTGCTACTGTGAACCTGGATGGCAAAAAAATATTGGTCTTTAACAATAATAGGAAAGTTTAGAAGAATGGGGAAGATAATGGACAAGCTGTGTACATGGACACGATGCATATGGGACATCCATTTCAAAATGTCCAAAAGCAATTAGTGATAAAGGGACTGGAATTCAGGAGAAAGACTAAGGCTGAATACGTAGATATGAGAATCATATGCATAGAAATAATAATTTATCCCAAAGGAGATGATGAAATCATCAAGTGAGATGATATATGAAGAAAAGAGGACCCAAAAGAGAATTGTGGAGAACAGCCACAGTTAGTGGACATTGTATGAATGAGGATCTAGCAAAAGAGAGACAGAATGGTCAGAGAGACAGAAGGAGAAGCAATAGAGCAAGATGTCACAAAAAGATAGAGAAGAAGGTGTTCAACCCAAATGTGGATAAGGATGGAGAAAAGGCATATTTGGCAATCGAAAGGTAATTGATAATTCTCTTTGAAAAGAGAAGTTTCTGTTGAAGGATGAGGTCAACATCTAGATTACAGAGGCTCTAGAAGACAGTAAGAGGAGATGAAGTAGCTTTTTTGAATTTAATTGAAAAGGAGAGAGGTACAGGACAATTGGTAGCTAAGATGGTAGAATCAAGTATTTTGTTTTGTTTTGTTTTTTAAAGATGAGGAATACATGGACGTGTTATTAGGCAACTAAGAGGAAGCCAATAAATAAAGATTAAAAACTAAAGAGAAAATGTGGTGATAAGGATGAGGTATAATAGTGTAAATGAAAGAACACTAAAACAAAACAATAAAAGGAATTATCCTCCAAGTAATTTATATCACAGAATAATAACAGTAGTGGGAAATAACATTTGTAAGGCTCTTTAAGTACTTTACATATAATAAAAACCTATATGTAATTTTTTAAATTTTATTAGATATAAAATATTTATTTACTACATGTGAAAATTTACATGTAATAAAAATTAAATAAAAATCATTTGATCCTTATAACAGCCCTATCTGAAAGGGTAGAAGCACCCAGTGTCTTTTTGTTATTGCTGTGGTTCAATCATTTAGTTGTGTCTGGTTCTCCATGACCCCAATTTGGGGGTTTTCTTGGCAAAAATAATGGAGTAGTTTTTCATTTTGTTCTCCAGCTCATTTACACTTAACAAGGTTGAGTATCTTGCCCAGAGTCACACAGCTAATAAGTATCTGAGGACAGATTTGAACTCAGGTCTTCCTCCCTCCAAATCTGGCACTCTATATACTTTCCCACCTACCTGCCCCATGTCCTTTTTTTTAAAGAGTAATTTTTAGAACTCTGATATTATGAGCAGAGCTGAATATTTTCATCCCTCCCCTAAGTGCTCTTGGGTGTCCCTTCCTAAGGGCACACAAAGAAGTCGCACATTCCAACATACAGCTCCACCCCCTCCATGGATCACTGCCTTCTTTGCAGATCTCAGTAAAGTCATCTCACCTAGTCAGTATGTAAACAAATTCTCATGTTTGCATTTTTCAAATCTGAGCTCCACATTCCAGCCAACCTAATCTACCTGCCAACATGATATTGCATCTCCCAGTTCCATAGCTTTGCACAGGCTGTATTCTCTTCTCACCTCTGCTTCTTAGAAATCATAGCTTCCTTTAAAGCTCAGCTACAGCATCTCTTCCTACATGAAGCATTTCCTAATTCCCCAAGTTGATAGTTCTCTTTCCCCAAAAAAGACATATTTAATATACTCAATATACAAAATACTGACAAATAGAAGTATACACAGGATAATTCATATATGTATATGTATATATCTGCATATATATGTGTGTGTGTGTGTGTGTGTGTCTAATGGTAGCCATTTCTAGAGTAGGAGGAAGAGGGAAGGAAAAAAAGAAAAGAAAAGAAAAGAAAATTACATAAAACTTTAGTATATATTTTAAAAGAATAGCAAGTTGTATATAATAGTTTTGCATGTTCATGTGTAATAATTTTTTATTCTATTCTGTTATGGAAATGCTTATTCTATTCCATAAATTAAAAGGCAAATAAATTTGTTTATATAATTTTTATTTATTTAATATGTGTGTATGTATATATGTATTTGGAATTCAGCTTTCTCATTTGCTAAATGGAAGACAATGTAGTACAGTAGAAACAAGGAGTCAGAAGATCAGGGTATAGATCTCATTCCTGATGCTTGCTACCTGTGACCTTGGACAAAGCAGTTAATCTAAATAGACTTCTTTCCTCACCTACAAAATGAGAAGATTGAACTAAATGATCACTGAGAGATCTTAGAATCTGAGATCCAGGAGAGAAGAGATTGCTTTGTTCTTGTCTCAGTATTCCTAACATCTATCACAATGTCTGATATCTAATAGACTAAGTAGATAGTACACCAAATAATAAATAGCTAATAATAAACTATTATTTAATAGTGGAATAAGTAAATCTGGATCTCTTATGCCCCTAGTCTCTTTCATAGGCATAAAAACATGGAGACTGCTCCCCAAATACTCAAAGCTAGCAGAAATGGAAAGTATAAGAAAGCTACTCTCTTAAACACCTTCTGTCATTTTACTCTAGCCCTCAGCTTTTCTGCAGTACCATATTCATTTCTAGATATGGGAAGCTTGTTACAGTACCACATTCTTAGCAAACTAAGCATAATATACATAGGATTTTAAAATTATATTTCTATGTCTGAGTGTAAACATAAACAGAAAATCATCCTGAAAATTTTATTGTTATTAATATATAAGGAATAAGTGACCTTGTTTTTTCAACTCACAAATAAGAAGGCCGGGAGGAGAACTGAAAATCCTTTAGTGGTTTGAGCCAAATCAATACTGATCTCTCAGGCAGGAAACTGCTCTAACACACAAAGCCACTCAGACATCCTCCTGAAGTAGACAGGGAACCAGACATCCTGACGGAGAATCACGTAATCATTCCTAAGCAGCAAGCCGCACCTTACTTTGCAGCACACCTTTTCCCATCAATTCAAAATTGCCATTATGAGCTATTCAGCTTTAGAGATCATTTTATGTTTAAAATAAAAACATCAGCTGCATGAAAAAAAAAGTTCACCAACCTCATCTATATTTTATCACTGTTGTGGATAATTCAAGGGGAATGTCAATTTAACCCTTTGGTGTCTGTTTCCATATCTGCAAAATAGAAATGATGCTCTCTGCTCTACCAGCTACTGAAAAAATGAGTGAAGAGTGAGATTCCATCCAATAAACATTATCAATGTCTAATATGGACAAGGCACCATGCTAATAATAATAAAAGTGAAAATAGCTATTCAACAAAGTACTGTGCTATATAGAGCACTAAATCTGGAGCCAGGAAGACCTGAATTCAAATCCAACCTCAGTCACTTACCTGCCATGTGACACTGTACAAGTCACTTAACCTCTATCTGCTTCAGTTTTCTTATCTGTAAAATAATAGCTTCTGTCTTCCATGCTTGTTATGAGGATCAAAGGAGATAATATTTGCAAAGCACTAAGTATAATACCTGGCCCATAATAGGTGCTTAATAAATGTTTGGAATGAAACTGTGGCTTTTTATGCCAAGTTGAGCAATGTTATATTTTTTTTTTCATTTCAGAGGAGATAGCTATCAAAGTGAAGCAGGAGAATAAAATGGTCAGACATAAAATGAAAGCACTCTGCAAAAATTAAAATTATTATTTCTCATTATTTTTCCCATTCTTTTACAAATAGGATGAGAACATAGGCACATATCAGTAAACTTCATTCACCCATACAGAATTTATTCATAGCAAAGTTCCAAGATAACCTGACAAAAAAAAAGGTCATAGCAAAAGAAGAGGAAGAGTTTTCTTTACATAGAAAAAAAAATAAACCCAAAGACAAGTAACTGGAAGAATAAAAAAAAAAGTGACAAAATCCTATGAGAATTATGTCAGAAAGTGTTAGATCTCAGAATAAGTTGAGGCTGGCACTAACCTTTGGTTATATAGGACAATGTTAATTCACTCAGTTTTTAGTATAAATTCTGTGTTCCCCTCAAAGTAGCCCAAAAGACCCTTAAAGAGCAAAAAATAAGGAGCTCTCACATGATTTGGAGAAAGAATGGACTTTAGACTTCATTCAGATCAATGCACTCATTTTGAAGAGGAAGAAATTGAGACCCAGAGAAGTAAATTAATTTCCCCCCTTGGCCACACAGCCAGTAAGTACCAGAGCAGAAACTTGAACTCAAGTCACTGGACTCTAAATTCAGTGTTCTTATAAGTATACCATACTCAAGTAGAAGAGATATGAGTCTTTTACAGTGGAATACAGAAAAAGTTTGTACTTAGCTTCCATATGCATTAATTCTTCATTTCTTAGTACTTCTTTGATACTTCAGGAAACTCTGTTATCATAATTGTAAAGTATTCTTTCCAATAATGCAGAACACCATCTATCCATGCAATTCTACCCTCTGTAATTCTTGTCCACACTGTCTCACAAACCTACCACGGCAGTCAACCCAATGCACTGTGGTTCTCTCCTAGATCTCTTGACATTCATGGGTGCCAGAGGAGTATGCTGATTTATCCACTAATTAAACTTGGTTCTTATGACAAGACCAGCATATGATTTTTTTCAGTCCTATATTTACCTGACAATATAATTTATTTATGCCATTTCTTCAATCACAATTCTTTATCATAGTCATAGCCTGTTCATGGCTCCATGACTGGCCTTTGGGTGCATCTCAACTTCAATTACTTGGGGATTGTGCTATTCCATGACTCAGAGCCATAAAATATGACTGTGAAATTATTAGTGATAAAAATATGGATATTTGTTTCAGGGAGAAAGTTGAAGTCCTTTAAAAAATATATATGAATGAAAGTAGTAGGCAACTAGAGAAAGAACTGAAAACAGAAATATGTATAGAATGATTTTACTCCCTAGGGCAGGTGGAGGAGAAAGGAAAAAAATAAATTTAAATGATAACTTTATTATATAGCAAATCAGGGGCAGCTAGATGGCACAGTGGATACAGTGCCCTATAGGATTATAGTGGCCATAGAGTAAGGAGTTCAAATCTACTACCTATGTGACTCTGGACAAGTTACTTACCTCAATTGCTTCAAAATAAAAAAAAAGGAATAGCAAGCTGTACATAACAAATTTGCAGTTTCATCCTTTCATAATATTTTATTGTGGAAATGCTTGTTTTATTATACAAATTAAACAAATAAAAATTATTTTAAATAACTACACAACTTCCCCCCAAAAAATTCAGCCCATTCACTTTCTTTTCAACTCTGGGTATATTATTGGTCATTAATAGCACCAATCTTAAGATATATATTATGATAGACTAGATCCCTAAGCAATCCCCACCAAACTACATATCATGGTTTAGAAAAGAGGCAGTCTTCACCCACTTTATTTTTTTTAATAAAGCTTTTTATTTACAAAACATATGAGTGATTGTTCTACATTGACCTTTGCAAAAACTTTTTTCCCAAGCTTTTCCCCTCCTTCCCCCCACCCCCCACCCCTAGATGACAGGTAATCTAATACATGCTAAATAGGATAAATTATATGACAAATACAATACATGTATACATATCTATACAGTTATCTTACTACACAAGAAACATCAGATCTAGAAAGAGAAGAAGAAAAAAACAACCTAAGAAGGAAAGCAAAATGCATGGAAATATTCATAGAAAGCATTAAAATGCTGTGTTGTGGTTCACACTCAGTTCCCACAGGCCTCTCTCTGGACGTATATGACTATGTTCATCGCTGAACAATAGGAACTGGTTTGAATCACATCATTGTTGAAGAGAACCATGTCCATCAAAATTGATCATCGTATAGTCTTGTTGCTGTGTATAATGTTCTCCTGGTTCTGCTGATTTCATTCAGCATCAGTTCATGCAAGTCTCTCCAATCCTCTCTGAAATCCTCCTGTTGGTCATTTCTTACAGAACAATAATATTCCATGACATTCATATACCATAATTTATTCAGCCACTCTCCAATTGATGGGCATCTTTTCAATTTCCAGTTTCTTGCCACTACAAAAAGGGCTGCCACAAACATTTTTGCACATGTGGGTCCCTTTCCCTCCTTTAAAATCTCTTTGGGATATAGGCCCAGTAGAAACACTGCTGGATCAAAGGGTATGCACAGATTGATAACTTTTTGAGCATAGTTCCAAATTGCTCTCCAGAATGGTTGGATCCGTTCACAGTTCCACCAACAATGTATCAGTGTCCCAGTTTTCCCACATCCCCTCCAAAAGTTATCATTATCATTTCCTGTCAAGTCTTCACCCACTTTAGACCAAAATCTTTTAAGTGGCACATAGGCAACAATTCACTTACTCGTCCTACATTCCCTTCCAAACAACTTTAAAATACTGCCTCAAATCAAATTCTGGAGTAAGAGAGCCAACAAAAAGTCAGAGTGAGACATTTTTCCAGCTCAACACAACTTGGAATGTCAGCAAGAAAGGTCTGTCACATAGAGGTGGTGGTTGACCATGGTAACATCAGGAGCAAACCTTCAAGGTGGCTATATCAGCAACAGCAGCAGCAATTTGGGGAGCTGTCAGGCCACTGATAGGAAGGGAGTTAGACAACTGGTCAGAAAGAAATTACAAGAGAACCTGGGGGCAGGACTATTGCTTTGACCAAATGTGACCATTCCAGGTCACATTTCCAGGGCAAAAAGGGACACTAGCATTTGCAGCCATGGGATAACAGGGGACCAAATAACAATTCCAGGGCAGTGAAGACAGCTTGTGAATATTCACAAGAATATTCTGTCTTAATTGTAAGATAGAGGGGATCACTAGCACTTGTGACTACAGGAGAACAACATCCTTTCCTGGTTAAAAACAAGAGCACAGGGCAGGAACACAGTGGCTACACCTTTCCTTGGGTCATATCACCTTGGAAGTTCTAAAAACTTACAGACATCCAGAACTACCTCTAAAAACAGAAGCACAAAACACCTGAAGCCTGGAAC
The DNA here is from genome assembly GCA_023553655.1 of Myrmecobius fasciatus. NCBI lineage: Eukaryota > Metazoa > Chordata > Mammalia > Dasyuromorphia > Myrmecobiidae > Myrmecobius > Myrmecobius fasciatus. Next base: position 23,264 of record JAJPUD010011583.1, read on the forward strand.
ATGCCCCCTCTACCCTGAGAGCAAGTCAAACTACAACATAAAGTTAAAAGCCAAGATATAGATGAAAAATGAGCAATACATAAAAAATAACCTGACCATAAACAGCTACTATGGAGGCAAGTAATATCAAGATACACACTCAGAAAAAGACAATAGTGTCAAAATAGCTACAGTCAAAGAGGGAAAATGTAAATTGAACATAATCCTAATAAGAATTCTTGGAAGAGCTCTAACAGGATTTTAAAAATTAAGTAAAACAGCTAGAGGAAAAATTAAAAAAAAGAAATGGGAACATTGCAAGAAATTATGAAAATAGTTGACAGTTTGGTAAAAGAAGCACAAATATACACTGAAGAAAATAATGCCTTAAAAAAACAAAGTTGGCCAAATGGTAAAAGAGGCATAAAAATTCACTGAAGAAAAGTCCTTAAAAAGCATAATTGCCAAATGGAAAAAAATTTCAAAAACCCACTGAAGAAAAGAACTCTGTGCCATACCCAATTTAAAATTAATTTTAAGTGGTAATAATCAAAATTATTTGGTACTAAGAAATAGAATGATAAATTGGTAGAATAAAGTACACAAAACACAGTAATAAATGACTACTAGTTATCTATTGTTTGATAAACCAAAAACTCTAGGTTCTGGGATAAAAACTCACTAATCAACAAAAACTTCTGGGAAACCTGGAAAATAGTATGGCAGAAACTGGGCATAGATCAACATCTCACACCCTATACCAACACAAGGTTAAAAAGGGTTCATGATTTAAACATAAAGGGTGATATCACAAGCAAATTCAGAGAGTCAGGAATAGTTTACCTGTAAGATCTAAAAAGAAAGGAAGAATATATGACAAAACAAGAGAGAAGAACATCATGAAGTACAAAATGGATAATTTTTATTACATTAAATTAAAAAGGTTTTACACAAACAAAACCAATGCAATCAAGATTAAAAGGAATGCAGAAAGCGAGGAAACAAATTTTATAGCAAGTGTTTCTGATAAAGCCTTCATTTCTCAAATATATAAAAAACAGCCAAATTTCTAAGACTACAGGTCATTTTTCAATTGGTAAATAATCAAAATATAGGAACAGGAAGTTTTTAGATGAAAAAAATTAAAACTATTTAAAGTCGTATGAAATAATGCTTTTAATCACTATTTATTAAAGTAATGCAAATTAGAACAACTCTGAGGTACCACCTCACAATTATGTGGCTAATATGACATAAAAGAAAAGCAATATACATTGGAAAAGTATGTATGAATATGTAGCACCTGATTATACATAGTAACATTCAGGCATCTAAGAAATTTAGCAATTGCACAATAGTAAGATGAAGACAAGCCCAGATAAATATTTTATACTTACATAAACAACCTGAAATTATGTTCCTACAGAGCTGCCCCATGTAATGAGGCTGTCTCAATTTGCAATACCATACAATAAACATTAAGTAAACCTACTATGCGTTAGGCACTATCATTCAAAGAGAAGGACCTGGACTAAAATCATATGTATCTGCTCCCAAAATTCTAATTACTATTTCTTATTACTATTTCTAAACTTGATATCCAAGATTTGATTCCCTTCCCAACAAATGTCAGTTCTACAATGAGCACACAGGGAAAATGGCAAAGAAAACTATGCAAATAGCATAACAGATAAATAAAATAGATGAATAAGTCACAGGCATTATCTACAAATGAAAATACATGGCAGACAATACAGACTAAAAGAGAAGTAATTTAATTCAAAAGAGAGAGACAGAGGCAGAATTCTAAATCTCACCCAAAAGAGAAGTTCAGTATTGCAGACTGAGAATAAGAATATGATCTGAGTTCTACTTGTCTCCTACCCAGACTCATAATGTCTTGATGACGTTGAAGAGAGATTCTAGAGGTTAGAAGAATCCTCAAATTGATACAAAAGACTGAATCTCTCTTCTCTCCTCTCAAGCAGTTGAGGGGTATAAATCAACAATGAAGAACACTTCCAACTTAAGTGCTCTGGAGCTTAGGTTATATTTGTAAAACTCTTGGCAAACCTTACAAAACTTTATAAATGCTAACTATTGTTATTATTTCCATTTTATGGATGAAGAAAACAAAATGAGCAAAATGTTAAAAAGTAGATTTTGGGGAGAACATAACGGAATCAATTTTGTCCTATTTTTACTATTATATTTCTTTCCTCTTCTGCATTATTTCCTTTTTAATAGATATTGAAAGTTTCCTTCAACACTACAAAAGAAAATATTACTTTAATATTACAAAAGAAAATACATAGGACTTTAAATATTTCTGGAATTCACCCTTTCTCTTAATCTTATCAAACAAAAAAGGTCATAGGAGCTTATGAAAAAAAAATACTATTTTCTTTGGTCTGGTTGACTCCCCCATTAGACTGTGAGCTTCTTAAGAAACATAAAACTTTTTGCCTTTCTTTGTATCCCTAATGTTTACACAGTTTCACCTGTAGGGTCAACCACAAATGTCCTATTTGGCATTCAAAAGCCTTCTTAACCTAGGGCCCCCTTCCCTTTCTCAATCTTCTTACACTTTACTCCCCAATACCTACTCTTTGATCCAAAGACATTGACCTCCTGGCTGTTCCATAAACAAGATATTCTATCTCTTGGCTCCTGATATCTCATCTCTACCTACTGCCTTCCCTGACTTCCTTTTAATCTAAACTAAACTAAAATCACATCTACTGGAATAATTTTCTGTCTCTTTTTAACTCTAGTGCCTCCTTTCTGTTTATTTCCTACATATCCTCTTTATGGCTGATTTGCAAATATTTATTTGTTATTTCTTCCCTTTCTTTCCATTAGATTGTGAGCTCCTTGAGTTCAGGGACTGTTTATTGTCTTTTTTTTTTTGTATTCCCAGTGGCTGGCACATAGTCAGTATTTAATAAAGTCTATTTGACTTGAAAAAGCTTTAGCACAAATTTCCTTGTGATAATAATCTTTTTTCAACTAAAGGAAAAATGCATAGCAACCAACAAAACTAGAAGAGTAGGGAACACTGCAAAGACAAAATACAAGATATTGTTTTAACAGAGTTTTTTAGTTTTTCTATAAACTTCCAGCTGATAGGAATTCACATAATCCAATTCAAGAAATATTTTTGTTTTTTTAATCAGACCTGTGATTTCATTCCTATTAGAAATTTTTGATAAGGAAACTTACCCTCCCAATGCAGATCTGCTGCTGTTTTGCAATTTAGTTTTTTTGGACAGTTGCCTGCAACTCACTGCTAGTAGATATCAGAAATATAAGAAATGCTTATTATGGGCCAGACCTTATGCTAAATAATGAGGGTATCATGACAAAAAGGGAAGAGTCTAAGCCTTCAAATAGCTTATATTACATTGGGATAATGTAGGTCAAGCTCTTAAAAATGTAACATGGCTATAGAATATTATATTCTATAAGAAATGATCAGAAATGATTTCAGAAAGGCCTGGAGAGACTTACATGAACTAATACTAAGTGAAGTGAGTAGAACCAAGAGACCATTGTACACGGCAACAAGAAGACTGTATGATGATCAGTTCTGATGGACATGGCTCTTGTCAACATTGAGGTAATTCAGGTCTTGTGGTGGTCTTGTGATGGAGAGAGCCATCTGCACCCAGAGGGAGGACTGTGGAAACTGAATGTGGATCACAATATAGTATTTGCACTTTTGTCGTGGTTTGCTTGCATTTTGTTTTATTTCTCATTTTTTTTTCCTTTTTGATCTGATTTTTCTTGTGCAGCAAGATAATTGTGGAAATATTTATAGAAGAACTGGATATGTTTAACATGTTAAACATTAAACATTAAATATTGGATTACTTGCTGTCCAGAGGAGGGGTTGGGGGGAAGGGAGGGAGAAAAATTTTGGAACAAAAGGTTTTGCAGGGGTGAATGTTGAAAACTATGAATATGTTTTGAAAATAAAAAGCTTTAAATAATTTTTTTAAATAAAAATAAAATTTAAACAATTTTAGCACGCTCTATAAATAACAGGCGTTTTTATGCCTTTGTTTTTTGTTTGCATCTCCAGTACCTGCATAGTACTTGATACATAATAATGGTTGCTAGTGGTTGGGTTGTAGATGGCGATGGTGGGGTTGACAGTAGTTGATATTCAAATCTCCTCATCAACACCTTTTTTTTGTATTATTCAATAAACAAGCATTTATTAAGCCCTGAGTATATGCCAAGCATTGTGCAAAGGGCTGAGAATACAAAAGAAATAATAAAAATAATATTTGTCCTCAAGAAACTCATATTTAAATGAACATATGTAACTATAGACAGAAAGTAAACAAAATAAATTCAAGTTAGTTTGAACTAACTACTACTTTTTCCATAGTAACTGGGGAATCAAGAAAGATTTTGTGAAGAAGTTTCACTCTGGAGCTGAACCTTGAAGAAAACCAAAGATTTCAATAGATGGAGAAAGGCAGTAATATGTAAAAAGACTGGAAAGGTAGAATAAGGATAGGACCAGTTTCAAAGAGCTCTAAAGACCAAACCAAGGGGTGTGTATCTCAAAGCAATAGGTAATTACTGAAGGTTATTGAAAGGGAGAGGCGTTCATTGAGTGGGAAGTGACACGATCAAACCTGCAGCTGAGGAAAATCATTTTGGTGGTAAAAGGCTTGACATAGGAAGACCTAGTAAGAGCCTACTAGTCCTAGTCCAGAACAAAGGTGTTGACAGCTTAACTGAGGGCAATGACTATGTGGAAGAAAGGAAGAGATGCATAAGAGAGAAGCTGTGAAAATAGAAACAAGATTTGGCAAATGATGACATGTGAGGGATGAGTTAGAGTGAAGAGTATACAGGAAAGCTTCCATCCTGGTTAACTAGAAAGGTAATAATGTCAAGTTTGGAACAGGGAAAATGCTTTTTGTATGGGCAGATTCAGTCTGAAATAACTATTATGAACCCAATTCAAAATGCTCATGATGTGAGACTTGAGAGAAACAAGGACTGACTATATAGATCTAAGAATCATCTGCATAGTGATAGTTAAAGACATGGAAGCTAATGACATCAACAAATGAGAGAGGGAGACAAGTGAAGAAGGAGCAGGACAGAATCTGGGGCTATCGCCAGAATTAGTAGATGCAACATGACAAAGGGGATTAAGAAGAAGTAGACCAATAAGTGGAGAACATGGAGAGAAGTGTCAGAAAAACCCATAAATAAAAGAGGGCTGAAATGGTCAACAGTGTCAAGTTTTAGAGAGCTCAAGAAGGATGAAGATGGAGAAGAGAAATAAGATTAATTAAGTAAGAGATTACTGGTAATTCTCAAGAGAGCACTTCCAGTTGAGGAATGAGATAGAGGACTCAACCATAGTGGGTCAAGAAAATGAAAGTAGAGGAAGTGGAGGCATTTAGTGCAGATAAGTTGTTTGAGAAAGAGAAGAGAGATGGGACAGTAGAAGGGATAATGAAATATGGCAGAATTTTTTATGAATGGGGGAGACTTGAGCATGTTTGAGGGCAGCAGGGAAGAAACTAGTAAATAGATAGAAGGCATATCGAAGTTGCGGAGTGTGAGTGTGGGAAATATGTGGAAAGAGCCAGGAAGGTCATGTAATCAAAGAGTATATGCAGATGGGATTGACAATGAGAAATGCCACCTCTTCATGAGAGACTGAAATAAAAGGAAAATGGTGAAGAGGGGAGAAAGACAATGTAAATTATAGTAGATCCAAGTCAACCCAGTTTCATGACTTCCTCCAGCTCCATTTAACAGGATATGAGTAGGAGAGAAGACGAATGAGTGGAAGTAATCCAAGGATGGGGTTTATAAAGGTGTGAGTGGCAATGGGACAAGGGATCAAGGAACTCAAGAGTAGTAGAGAGGGTCAAATTAAATGGCTTCACTAAAAAATTGAGATTGGGTTAGAGAGGGAAGAGAATATATGGATAAAACAAAAGTGATCTCCTGGCAAACTACTAAAATCTGGTATCAGAGAGATATTAGTAGATGATCTTGGGTAATCACTAAACTTCTTAGTTCCCCCAGGTAATTCTCCAAGACTAAATTGCAGAATATTTGCCAGAAGAGGCAGCTAAGTGGTGCAATAGGTAGAATGCTGGGTCTGGAGTCAGGAACGTCTGAGTTCAAATTCATCTCCAGGAACTTACTAGCTAGCTGTCTGATTCAGGGCAAATCACTTAACCTTTATCTACTTCAGTTTCCTCAATTGCAAAATGGGGATAATAATAGCAACTACCTCTCAGGGTTGTGGTGAAGTTCAAATGAGATAATATGTGTAAAGTACTCAGTACAGTACCTTGCACACATTAGGATCTCAATAAATATTTGTTCCAGGCAGTTTTCAGAAGAAGTAGTCAATGTTATCAATAGTCATATTAAAAAATGCTCTAAATTTCTATTGATTAGAGAAATGCAAATTAAAACAACTCTGAGATACCACCTCATACCTATCAGAAAATGACAGATGCTTAAAGGATATAGAAAAACTAGAACACTAATGTATTGTTAGTGGAACTGGGAACTAGAGAGAGAGAAAGAGAGAGAGTGAGAGAGAGAGAGAGAGAGAGAGAGAAACACGCATATATACATACATATTCACATATATGCACATATTCATATATATATACATATCAGTTGTTTGTAAGTGGCCAAAAAATGGAAATCAAGGGGATGCCCATGAATTGGGCAATGGCTGAAAGAGTTGTGGTATATGATTATGATGAAATATTTTGTGGTATAAGAAATAACAAATAGAATGCCTTCAGAAAAATCTGGAAAGTCTTATATGAACTGATACAAAGTGAAGGGAGCCAGAGGAACATTGTACACAGTAACATCTATATTATATAATTATCAATTTTGAAAGATTTAGCTATTCTGATCAAGACAATTCCAAAGGTCCTATGCTATCTGTTTCCATAAAAAAGAACTGACAAACTTTGGGTTGAGATTGAAGCATTATTTTTTGCTTTATTGATTTTTCATGATTTTTCTATATCTGTTTTCTTTTGCAGCATGGCTAATATAGAAATATGTTTTGCATGACTTCATATGTATAATCAAAATCAATATCACTTGCCTTCTCAAGAAATTGAAGAGAGGCAGAATGAGTGAATTTGTAACTCAAAAGTTTTTTAAAGAATTTTTTAAAATTCTTACATGTAATTGGGAAATATTTAAAAAACTAATTTTTAAAAAGTGCTTTTTCCCTTCATTTTCTTCCTTTCCTCCCCCTACCAAGTCTGACTTGATGAAAGCAATTTCTTCACTAAGAATCAGTATGAATTTTGATGAGGGCACTTTTCTTATTCAGTTTTCACTCTTTACCAATGAAATCCCAGATTCAGTACTAAGAAAAAAAGATAGACTGATGAGAGATCTGATCAGTAGTAGAAGATAACAAAGCCATTCTTGAAGTTTGGAAGATCCACTTCCATATAACACATAAGAGCTGAATAAGTATTAGAAAATCACATAACTCCCAAGCAGCTCTCTAATACTTACCTTACCAGTAGTCTCCTTGGATAAATGGAGTTTTCTTACTAGGGTACTCCATATGCCAAAGAAATCATTGATCCAGTCCAAAAAGGGGGGGGGGTATGAATATAATTTTTTTCTATTTATTTAGCATTATATTTTTAGCCAGTTACATATAAAAAAAAAGATTTCAACATTCATTGTTAAAACATTTGAGTTCCAAATTCTCTCTTTTCCTTCCTTCCTACCCTCATCCCCTATTGAGAAGGCAAGCAATTCGATACAGATTACATGTGTAGTCATGCACAACATTTCCAAAATAGTTGTATTGTAAAAGAAAATATAGACCAATGAAAAAACCCTCAAGAAAAATAAAGTTTAAAAAACTTATGCTTCAATCTGCATTCAGACTTTATCAATTCTTTGTTATGTATAGAATTTTTCATCATAAGTCCTTCAGAGCTGTCTGGGATCATTGTATTGCTGAATATAAGTAAATTTTTAATTAACATATTTACACTGGGATTAATACTTTACCAAGTTCTTTATATCAGTTGAGCCTAATAATCTAGTGAGGTAGGTAATTATAATAATAATATATATTATTATATGTAATATATATAAATATAATATAATACAAGTATTATTATTCCCATTCTACAGATTGAGAAACTGAGGCAAATAGTAGTGAAGTGATTTGCTAAGTGACAAATAAATAGTAAAGACCAGGAAAATGAACCTGGAAATTTTGACTTCAGAATCTTACATTCTTTTTATCAAATTTCTCCTTTAGATAGGGGGAATGGCAACCTAATTTCCTGTTCATTTCTAAAATCTCATGGCTTGTTGACATACTAGCAGATCAGGGACTCCTCTGTTCCTCTGACAACTCACCACCTTCCCACACTCATCACCTAGAGCACAGTGGGCTCTTGTTAAATACTCTTCAGATTTGCATCACAGAGCCACTCCACCCCTTGAGATCATTTTTGGAGAAACTTCTCCTGTAGAAGAGTCCCACACCCTCCCAATATGAAATATATCCCTAGATCAGCAATCAGCAAAGGAATAGCCTCAAAAGAGATAAAGGACTTTTTATATTGCTATTTCTCAATGTGGTGCTGAATGGCAGTTAAAGGTTTTGGTTGGTTTTAAATTGGGGATGATATCACTTAAAAAATATTGATGTCCTCCCAAGGTCAGCCCAGGATCTGACCTCCATCACTTACTCGTCACTTTACCCCTCTATTCAACGTGGATGGAAAAGGCAGGACTGAAAAATCTGCAGAATTGACTCAGTCCTGCCTCACCAAGGAGAGAAAAGCTTCCCAGTTTTCACTGCAGCCCTTCTCCAAGGTCTCTTATGTTACACAAAGGATGAAAGATTCTCTTTTGCCCTGAAGAGAATCTTTTGTTGAAAAGCTGAGTCCTGCACAATCTGAATTGAGAACAAAATACAGAGGTGCCCCCCCCCAGTGTAAATTCATCCATTCAAGAAGCAATTTGGTCTAAAAGATAGAGGGGGTCTGATCTTCTAGGTCAGGAAGCCCTTGTTTCCTGTTTCATTGACTTGCCATTAGCTGTATGAACCCTTGGCTACTTAGGATTCCAGTGCAAGTGAGTGGCAGATAACTGTAAGAGAAGGGAATTTCCTATACCAATAAAAACACAGATTCGGATCCCTTCCTTTCTTGCTTGCCCCCCAAAACAATTCATTCAACAAACACTTCAATGTGGTTTAAATTTTTAAACAATAATAATAATAGCTAGCATTTACATAATTCCTATTATGTGTCAAGCACTATGCTAAACACTTTACAAATGTTATCTCATTTGATCCTTATCACCATATGAGCAGCAAGAAAGGTGCTGTTATAATCCTTATTTTTCAATTAAGGAAACTGAGGCAAACATAATGAGTGATTTGCCCAAGTTCACACAACTAGTATGCATTTGAGATTTAATTTGAACTTTCTGACTCCAGATCTAGGGGTTCTATCCATAGTACCATTTAATCAACTCAGAATTGCAGGGTATCTGTGAAAAATGAAATCTACACAAGCTATTTCACCAGTCCTTAATCATTTCCATTTGCTCAATATCTTCAAGTTTACTTAAACAATATTTCAAAATACCTGATTCCAGCTGTGTGATTACTCCCCCCTCACCCACACAGACCACAGCTCTTTAGCTGAGTTTCACTTGGTAGGAAACTTCATGATTTGGAGGGCCAAAAAATTTGATAACTTGGTGATGTGTTTTTTTGATGAGTTTCTCCAAACTCAGCTAAGGTGATTCTTAAACACATGATTATCACTCATTACCACTGTCATTCTCAAAACCTTCCAACTTGGCTTTTCTGGCATGATATTTAAAAAAACCCCAGGGTTATAGATGCCATGGTAAAACACTGCAGGAGGATTTAAGCATAGTCCAAACTGGAATTACTCACTCTATGTCTTTTCACAGTAGGAAAGACACAGAATATTTTGATATTTTATATTAAAGTTGATGTCATACTGAGTATCATGCTAAATTTTATACTATAAACCAAATTTTATACTAAAGTTAATATTAAAATAAATATAATGAATCCAAAAATACTGATTAATCTCCTGTTATATACAAAGAGGCAAAAGAGGATCTGCTATTAAGAGCTTACAATTTAATACATGGAAAAATAATATGTGACCAACAAATTATTCCATTAGGTCATTTTTTTAAAATAATAGCAATCATAGATTTAGAGATAAAAAGAAGATCAAAGATCATCTTGTCTTCCCTCTTTGTTTTACAGACAAGGAAACTTAGGCCCAAAAATCTGTCAGTTGCTTAAGATCATAGGATAATAAATAGAAAATAAAATAAATGAAAAAGCTGAAGTTGAATCCAAATTCTCTAATTCCAAATCTTACTATTAATTACACTTTTATGATTTAATCATTGTAGTGAATTCCTCACATGGAAACTTTGTCCACTAAATCAGATCATCAACAAATCAGATATTTAGTTTTAAAAGGGTTGAGTGAATGATACACAGTCATACAATTAAGAAGAGGCAGAGTAGAAGAGGTCATTTCAATTTCAAGTCTGCCCCTATAACCCCTGTGATATGTCATCTCTCTACAGTGAAATATAATAGGAGATTTTAAATTTCCTTCATTCAGCATATTATAATATAATGGTCTTGGCAATTATACAGTCACCTTACTGCTTGTGGTCAACGAGAATTTTGAAACTAGCAGTCAAAGAAAACTATTATATTTCCTCTACATATCAAATTTGAGCTTGAGCCTTTACAGGAAAAAAAATAGAATTTAGCTATTGTTATTTAGGTATTGTGGTTATTCTCCTTTCCTTCCCTAATACTACCTCCTCCACCAATTATTTAGGGAGAAAACAAACATATATTAAGCAGACACTGTACTAAGTGATTTACAAATATTATTTTAGGTGATGCTCACAACAATCCCTGGGATTATCATCTTCATTCTGCAGATAGGGAAACCGAGGCAAACAGACATTACATGAATAATCCAGGGTCATACAGCTAGTAAATACCCAAAACCAAATTTGAACTCAGGTCTTCCTTATTACAGGTTCAGTACTGTGCCCAATGGAGACCTCACTTTACTTGTAATCAATTTTGCATTTATTTGCCTGTGTCTGTATTATTCCCTGCTCCATCATGAGAAGTAGAATATAAGGACCCTAAAATCAGCAAATACTTTCATTTTTGCTTTGGTATCTAAATTCATTACCTGGCACATAGTAGGTGCTTAATAAATGCTTGCTAAATTAAATAGAATTATGTCAGTTATTTAAGAAATAGTATATTGAGGAAGGTTCCCACAATGTAGATAGGCCAAGTTGCTTTTTCTTAAGAATTAAAATAGAAAATTGTGCATACTCTTTGATCCAGCAGTGTTTCTTCTGGGCTTGTATTTCAAAGAGATCATAAAAAAGGGAAAGGGACCTGCATGTGCAAAAATATATGTGGCAGTCTTTTTTGTTGTGGCAAGAAACTGGAAACTGAGTAGATGCCCATCAAGTGGGGAATAGCTGAATAAGTTATGGTATATAAGAAGAAATGATCAGCAGGATGATTTCAGAGAGTCCTGGAGAGATTTACATGAACTGAAGCTAAGTGAAATGAGCAGAACCAGGAGATCATTTTACAGGGCAACACCAAGATTATAAAGTGATCAACTCTGAAGGATGGGGCTCTTTTCAACATCAAGGTGATTCAGATCATTTCCAATGGTTTGTGACAGAGAGAGCCACCTGCACCTAGAGAAATGACTCTGAGGAGTGGGCGTGGATCACAATATAGCATTTTCACTTTTTTTGTTGTTTTTTTCTTATTTTTTCCCTTTTTGATCTGATATCTCTTGTGCAGCATGATAAAGTAGAAATATATATATATATATATAGAAGAATTGCACATGTTTAACACATTATTTTCTGTCTGGTGGAGGAGAGAAGAAGGAAGAGAGGGAGAAAAATTTGGAACACAAGATTTCGCAAGGGTAATATCTTTGCAGTTATTTTGAAAATAAAAAGCCATTGTCAAAAATAAATAAATGCAAATGTAAAAATTAAAATTAAAATAGATCAACTAACCTCATCAGTATTAATATCAAGGATTTTTCTTTTTTTTTTCTTTTCTTTTTTTTTTCCCTTAGGCAATTGGGATTAAGGGACTTGCCCAAGGTCACACAGGTAGAAAGTGTTAAGTGTCTGAGTTCAAATTTGAACTCAGGTGCTCCTGATTTCAGGGCTGGTGCTCTATCGACTGCGCCACCTAGCTGCCCCAAGGATTTTCTTTAGATCAGAACATTTCTGTTAACAGAAGTGCTGATATCAGATAACCTCGCAAGAACATCATACTTTTCCTTCTAAAGAGAAATAGCCCAGAATACCCCTTCAGCTCATCTCAATCTTCATTAGTCCAAGAAAACATATTACTCTAAAGAAAAACTGACATTACTAGAATTCCAATTATATTGATGGCAGAGAACACATTAGCATAACTTATGACATACTAAAAATGGTCACTATTTTCATCCCCCAGAGGTTGATTACTGGCTTCCCATAGAGATTGGAGACCAAAAAAATTAAAAACCCAAGTGCCAGTAGCACAAACAACATCTGGGATCTCTTTAGGGCCTCGGGAATAACAGCAGGACTTGTTTTTGTTTTTTATTTTCAACTTCTATGAAGGGAAATTTACTTCAAATAAGGAATAATAATCAAAGTACAAATATTTCTCCATAGCTCTTTAAGGGTCCACTCTCACCTACACCATTCTACCTCAGTCCCTGGTGAGATTGGCAGTAGATTTTAGCACAGTTTCAACAGTACATTAATTCTACCCAGTCCACAGCTGAATGTAGCATGGCTGTCAGATACTTTCTCATCTTAGCTAGCAATGGGCTGGGTCCCAAATATCACTCCTTAGTCTTTGAGACATCAATGCTGGGCTTACTGCAAAGCCTATCATGGATCCAGACTCAAGGAGACTCTCTCTTTTATTCTTTTGGAACTCACAAGGTCAGAGCTTACAGATGTCTCCTTCATCTAAAACACAAAAGAATGAATTTAGGGGCAAAATAATAAGGTCCATTTTCACAGGACAAAATTTTGACCTCAGAGAGGAAAAGCCCCCAACTATTCCCCTCACCTGATACCTTCATAACCTAGCTCCCTTCTATCTTTCCAGAATTCTTGAACTTTATTCCCCAATACATTCAGTGACACTGACCTCCTGGTCATTCCAAGAATAAAACAGCATCTCTCAGCTCTAGGAATTTTATCTGGCTGTCTCCTAACCCTCCTACCGTTTTTGGAAAGCTCTATTCCTTTGTTCTAACTATTGATCTCTCTGGCTTCTTTTAAATCCAAATGAAAATCACAGTTTTTACTAGAATCTTTCACCAACCTCTCTTCTTATTTTCTATCTATCCTAAAACTTTGTGTACTTATTTTTATATTGTCTTCCCTATTAGATTGTAAGCTCCTTGAAGACAGAGATTGTCTTTTGCCTCTTTGCATCCCCAGAGCTTAGCACAGTACCTGGTACATAGTAGATGTTTAATAAATTTTGATTGATTTATTGACTGATGTCATCAAAAAGTTCCAAAGAAGAGAGGTGAATAAAAGGACCCAATGGGGTATTATCCAAATTTGGTGGTGTGGTGTATTAGAATTCTGGTCTTAGAGACAGAAAATTCTGAGTTTTAATCCCAGATCTATGTACTGGCTATGTGAGCCTTTATAAGTCAGTTAGCCCATCTCAACCCCAGCTTCCTCATCTATAAAATAATAGCACCTAGCCCACAGGCTTTTTAGGAAAATTAAATAAGATAACTTAGGTACAATAATTTACAAACCTTAAGGTGGCATATAAATGCTAGCTATTATTGTTGAGTGCATATTACCCAATCCACTGGAAACTCTCAACTAGTAGGGAGAGACTAGAGAAGCTTGCTTTCTCCTCTTTGAATAACTCCTTATTTGAGAAAAGAGTATTTTAAGGAAGAAAGGAGATTTTAAGGAGGATGGTAAGGTTACCTTCCTACCTACCTACCTCTGGTTACCATCTTCTTTCCTTACTGAACTCCATCCCTTCTTTCTTTCCATCTCTTCCCCCTCCATTCCATCCCACAACTGCTTCTATTGCGTTTGGAGGAGACTTGATAGGTTCTTGGGTTTCAACATTATGTCAGGATGATAAAAAAAGGGCAACATTTTCCCACAATGAGATCATTTATCTCTCTAGACAGTTTACCATCCTGGACAAAGATTTGAAAGGGAGTCTCCACTAGAAAGACCTTCACTGGACTCCAGAGCTTACACCAACTCACTGAGGGACTAGGTCATCTGTATTTTTCTTTGAGAGAAATAACCAGGCAAACTTCTGTTGTTTCATCAGATTTCTGCTTATCTCACTACCATCTCAGGGGTAATTTTTTTTTAAATAAAGATATGTATGGATAAAACCACTCAACAATCAAGGCAATAAACCACACTTTTTTTCTCCATTGTATAAAGTAGATACAGATAACAAAATTTCTCCATAGGAATAATTACAAGTAGTATGCCAAATGTTTGAAGTGAATACTTCAAATGAATAGCTAAGTAGCATTGTCAACAAAACAAAATCCAAAAACCCAAAGAAATGAGGATAGGGCTATACTATTTACAGGGCTCATCAGGGTTCTAAAGAACGGAATTTAAAGGAGAACAATGAGGATTCAATTTCCACATTAATATATTGTGACCAAATTTTCCTTTAATACCTACTTTTAAGAAGTAGAAACTTAGGCAGCTAGGTGGTGCAGTGGATAGAGTACCAGCTCTGAAGTCAGGGGACCTGAGTTCAAATTTGATCTCAGGCACTTAACACTTCCTAGCTGTGACCCTGGACATGTCACTTAACCCCAATTGCCACAGCAAAAAAAAAAGCAGAAACTCATCTATAGTTATATATTAAAAATGTTTTAAATCACTACTGATAAGAGAAATGCAAATTAAAACAACTCTTAAAGTGCCACCTTGCACCTATCAGAGCAGATAATATAACAATATATATAACATATAACAAAAATGGAAAATGTTAACTGTTGGAGAGATGTGGGAAAGCTGAGACCCAAAGCATTGTTGGTGGAGCTGTGAATTGATCCAGTCATTCTGGAGAACAATTTAAAACTATAGCAAAGGGATATAAAACTGTACATGTACTTTGATCCAGCAATACCACTTTCAGGTCTGTACCTCAAGACGTCCAAAAAAGGGTGGGGGGAAAGACCTATTTACAAAAAATATTTATAGCAGAGGATTCTGTGAAGATAATGAAGTAGGTCAGAAATTTTTAAGCTCTCCAGATCTCCCCCCACCCCAAACAAAACAAAATTGCATCTCAGGGCAGACATAGATCAGTAAAAAATAAGACTTGGGGCAGAACAAGGGTCCTTCAGAGATTTCCAGAGAAGCCTGAAAGAAAGACCCCCCAAACTGAGGTTTTCTTCTATGAAGTGAATAGCCCTGGGGTTAGTTAGGTTCAGAAGTAGTCTCAGCCCAACCTTCAGGAACTTTCATCTCCTGGAGAGTATGAGAAGTCAAGGATTTGAGACCAGGAAGATTGAAGGAATTTTTGTGCAGATAAGCAATACCACACCCATCTGTGCCGCACAAAGCCTTCCCTTGGTTAAAAGAAACCAGCACAATTCAGAAGCAATGGGGTAGGGAAACTGCTAGCTGCAGTCATAGGAGGATGACATTCTTGGTTTGGATTCCAGGCTAGAGGAGAGAACTGAAGGAAGAACTGAAGCCAGAAGCACCATTCCACCATTCCCACCCACCCACCCACCCAAGGACTAGAAACAATTACACTAACACACTCTTATTTAAAAACAAAACAAAACAAAACAAAACAAAAGAGCAAAGGAGAAAGAACCCAATCATAGAAAGCTACTATGGGAATAGAAAAGACTGAATTCAGAGGAGGATGCTGAAGTTAAAAAAAAAAAAAAAAAA
>JAJPUD010011583.1:39398-53853 GCA_023553655.1 Myrmecobius fasciatus
GAATAATATTAAATGGTTACCTAACCAAAAAGAATTTATAAAAGAACTTTAAAAAGACTCTAAAAATCAAATGAGAGGGGCAGCTAGGTGGTGCAGTGGATAGAGCACCAGCCCTGAAGTCAGGAGGACCTGAGTTCAAATCTGGTCTCAGACACTTAACATTCCCTAGCTGTGTGACCCTGGGCAAGTCACTTAACCTCAATTGCCTCAGCAAAAAGAAAAAAAAGTCAAATGAAAGAGGTTGAAGGAAAACTGAAATAAATTAATTAATAAATAAATAAGAACAATCCAAGAAAAAAAAATATAGAAAAAAGTCAACCAACCAGAAAAGGAGATGCAGAATCTTAAGGGAGAGAAGAACTCTGTGAAAATTAGAATTTGGCAAAGGGAAGCCAATGAAATTATAAGACACCAAAAAAATAATAAAAATAAAAGTCTAAAGAATTTTTTAAAAGAAGAGAATCAGATCTGAAGAGCAAATCAATAAGAGAAAACAGAAGAATAATTGAACTAACTGAAAGCTAGGACCAAAAAAAGAACCTAGATACAAAAATACAAGAAATAGTCAATGAAAATTGTCCCAAAGTAATAAAACTAGAGGGAAAACTAAAAATAGAAAAAAAAAATCCATCAATCACTATCTGAAATAGATCCTACAAGGGAAACATACAGGAATATCATTGCTAAGTTTTGAAATCCCCAGGTCAAAGAGAAAATTTTACAGACAACAACAAAAAAAAATTTTCAGAAATGCTGGAGTTATAATTAGAGTCACACAAGATCTATCTCTGGTGGCCATAATAAAAGACCACAAGTCCTGGGATATTACATATTGACAATCAAAAGAACTAGGGTTGTAGCCAAAAATATTATATCTAGCAAAATTAAATATAATATTGAATGAAAAAAATTGATTTAATGAATTGTCATAGTTTCAATATTTTGTTGCAAACAAACCTGAACTCAATAGAAAATTTAACATATAAAAGCTAACATCAAAATGAATTTCAAGAGATTCAATAAGGACAAACTATTTATATTTTATATTTATAAATATAACCATATGTCTAAGATTGTCATTATTAATTGAGTAGTCAAAAAGAAAGTTTGGGGTACAGCTGAGTATGAAATGATTATAAAAAGCAAATATATAAAAGCAAAACTATGTCAGAAAAGGTAAAAATAATAATTATGCTATTAGAAAGAGGTGCAAGAGCAAGAACCAATTAAATGGAATTAAATGGGAGATGAGGGCTAGTAGTTCTGAAATTCTACTCACAGTTCTCTTTCTGGATGCAGATGGCTCTTTCCAAGACAAATATATTGTAATTGCTTTGAATCACCTCATTATTGAAAAAAGCCAAGTCCATCATAGCTGATCATCGCATAATCTTGTTGTATGCATCATTCTCTTGGTTTTTCTCACTTCACTCAGTATCAATTCATATAAGTCTTTCCAGGTTTTTCTGAAATCAACCTGTTCATCATTTCTTATGGAACAGTAATATTTCATTAACTTATATAGCCATTCCCCAACTGATTGGCATCTATTTAATTTCCAGTTCCTTGGTACTATAAAAGGGACTGCTACAAACATTTTTGAACATGTGAATTCTTTTCCGTCTTTGTTTCCCAGAATGGGTAGGTCATTTCTCAACTCCACCAACAATGTATCAGTGTCTCAGTTTTCCCACGTTCCCTCCGACATTTATCAGTATTTTTTCCTTTCATCTTAGTCAATCTGAGAGGTGTGAAGTAGTATAAGGCCATTTTGAACTCAGGTCTTTCTGACTCTTAAGTCTAGTACTCTATCTATTGAGCAATCTTGCTTTTCCTCCCACTAATATTTGGGTAACTAAAACTCTTTCTGAAAGAATTTTGTCAGACTAATGCAGCAAGATACAGTAAAAAGATTACTGGCTTTGAAGTCAGAGGACCTGAATTTAAATCCTACCTTGGATGTTTACAATCTGTGTGGCTTTGGGCAAAGCACTTAGTCTCTCAGGGCCTCAGTTTGCCTATCAATAAAAATATAAGGGGTAAGCTAGATGGCCCCTGAGTTCCCTTTCAGGACTAATAATGGCATGTTCTCTGAGCTCTCCACACTTGACATCATAATTGAGCGGCTGCACAACAGAGATTTCATTCTGAGAAGTTGTGGGTAGGCTAATAAGTCAAGACAGAGATATTTCCAATTCAATAAGCCTTCCTTCTTCAAAATTTTTGTTTCTCAAAAGTTCCTTCAGCCTCCCAGTTTTGTCATGCTCAATCCCTGCTGTCTCTCACCTTGAATATTGAATCAGTTGTCAAATTTTGTTATTCCTACATCTACATCTCTTGCTATAGAATTCATTCTGACCTTCCACTCCACAAGCCACATAGCTACTACCTAAATTCAGGTTTTTGTCACCACTCAGACTGTCACAACAACCTCCTAATTGGTCTCCCTGACTCAAATTTCTTCCCACTTCAACCCATCCTTCCATAAAACTGTCAAGGTGATTCTTCTTCAGAATAGATCCTATTCTCTAATTCCCTTACTTAATAAATTTAATGGCTTCTTATTGTGTCCAGGATCAAAAATACACTTCTCTGTTTAGTTTTTAAAAAACACTCACAAGCTGTACCCAACCTACCTTTTCAACTTCCTGAGTATTACCCCATCCTACCCAGCCAAAATGGTCTTCTCTGTGTTCCTCAGGGACAACCCTCCATCTATCATTTCCAAGCACTTGGCTACTAGTCCCTAGCAGTGAGGACTGCTGCCTCAGAGAATCCCTCTCCTCCTTCAAGACAAAATTGGAACACCATCCTTTACGTGAAACCTTTCCTAATAACTCCAGCTTCTAGTGCCTTGTCCCTCTAACTACTCTATATTTAATTCTTTTGCATTTATTCTCCTTATATGCATTGTCTATATTCCTATAAGTACTTATTGTGTTTCTGGAAAGATTGTAAGCTCTTTGAGAATAGAAATTGTATCATCTGTTGTGTATGATGCTCAGAGTTTAACATAGGACTTAACACATTATAGGAGCTCAATAAAGGCTTGCTGATTAATTAATTTGCTCACTGGGGTTACTTTACCTCTGGTTTTTAATTTTTACATCAACAATTACTCTTGTTACCCCTCAGAAACCAGCCAACCACTGGAAAATATATTTGATTGTTGGGCATTTTTACTAAGAAAGTTTCTGTGGTGATAAAAAGTGAGATTTCTCTTAACTACTTAAAAAAGGACGTTTAGTGTCCTCTTAGCTGTCCTTATTGACACCTACTACATGTTAAGTGCCCTGAAATATGCTTCACTTCAAGTGCCCTGAAAGACGGACAGTGTTAAGGAAGTAACTAATTTTTATCTAACCAAGAGATTTAAAGATTGCCCTCAATTTCTAAAACTTCTGCACAAAAAAAAAAAAAAAATCCTCTTTAAAATAATTATGCTGGGGCTCTCATTGCAAGTTCAAAAAGATGAATGTTGTGCAAGGTTAGACTCTTGAATGACAATCTTCTTAGTTCCTCAGTACATTGTAACTGATTTTTCAGAAAAAAAGGGCTTGGCACTGATAGCACATCTTAAGGTCATTTCACTGTCAAAATCATCCAAATTGAGACTTCCTGAATCAGACTGTGCTAAGATAATTGCTATATGAGTTGATTCATTTCTGGATCTGTCCTGGCCTGGCTTTTTTTGGAAAAGGTAAAGTTGCTGACCTTTCCTGAATCAATGCCAACTGAAACAGTGGACTATCATGGATAAGAATTACCAGAAACTTTATCAAGAGGGCATGAGTCTGGCTCCATGATAAAATGGTGTCATTTAAGAATTGCACAAAAGGGAAGAATTTTCAGGTGTGAACTCTTGGAGAAATACTTTAGCAGCTTCAAAAAATGTGTACTTACCATTCTTAAGAAAAAGATGCATTTTGTCATTTGTTTCTATAGCAAACTGTTCCATGGTTGTACCTTACTTTAGAAAAATTTAGGACAAGTCAGAGAATTCCATTGGAGACATCTTTTGGGGAAATACTTTTATTATTTATTATATACTAATATTGTTTGAACCCAGCTTTAAGTGCCTAGAAATTCTCCAAACCAAAGCTATCACAGATCATGATGAATTCAGAGACTTTCCAGAGATGCTGTAAATCACTGCAAGAAATGCACTCAGGTCTTGTTTTAGGTCCATACAATAGCTTGTGTTTTGGCTTTGCCCAAGTTTTAGGGCTGATATACATCTCAAATAAACTGCCTATGTGCAGCAGTCTGAGGCAATGGAAAGTACATGTATTCTAGAATCAAAAGATCTAACTTTAAATTCTATCTCTCACTTGTTATATATGTGATCTTGTGAAATCCCTTTACCTCCATGAATTTCAATTTTCTCATCTATAAAATGAGAGGGATTAGATGGCCTCTGAATTCCCTTTGCCTCCAAATTTCTAACATTTGATCCCCCTTGCCCCCAGTCCTTGCACAGGCAATAAACTTCATCTTGGCTCTTCCTTCATATAAGTTTGCAAAGACAAGCAGCAAGTCAACAAATATTAATTTAAGAAGTTCAGACACTATGCTAAGTTCCAGGGATACAAACATAAGCAAAAAGAAAGATAGCTCCTGCCTTCAAGCAGTGTGCATTCCAATGGGAAAGTCAATAGAGTTTTAAAAATGGGGGAGGAGGGTTGAAAAATGCAGGAATGTGCTGGAGTCAACTCTAATCAACTTGAGAAAGTTGGTTGCTAAATTGTATATTTATACATCAGAAATCACTACAAATCAGAGTTTGATTTATTATTTTGTTGATTGTCTACACCTAAGAAAGTTTTAGTAATTATTAATAATTCATATTGCTAGATTATATATATTTATATATATCATATAACATATATTATATTTTTCTGAGGGTCTAGCTGTTAAACACTTACCAGTATAGGATAGAATTTATCAATTTGACTAGTTAATGGCAATAAGCCAGAATGAATCAGAAACAGATTTTATTATACTCAAGAGAAAGCTATGCCCTACCTTTGTTGTTTAATCAACTCAGTTGTGCCCAACTCTTTGTGACCCCAATTTGGGTTTTCTTGACAAAAATACTGGAGTGATTGGCTATTTCCTTCTCCAATTCATTTTACAGATGAGGAAACTGAAACAGGATTAAAAATTATTTGTCCGGAGTCACACAGTCAGTATTTGAGGCCAGATTTGAACTCAGGTGGTGACTCCAGGCTTATCACTCTATCCACTGAATCACCTAGCTGCCCCAAACATTCAATATAACATTAGTAATGTTAATTTGGGATCTGCTAATCTAATAATGAGCCTCCTTCTATATGAATTTGACACCACTGATTTAGACCATTATAATAGCATCCTAATTTGTACTCCTCCTCCTTTGTCTCTCCCTTTTTCAACAGAAATCCAAAGCTCTGCAAAAATCATCTTCCTGAGGAAAATGTCTAACCATATCACTCTAGTGAATGCCTAACGCCACTAAGTAGCATAAAATATAAAGCTCTAAACCTGGCATTTAAGGCCTTCCATGATCAAGATTCCAATCTGCCTTTATTTCATATTACTCTTAATTATGCACTCCATGTTCCAGTAGAATTGGAACACTGCCTTTTCTAAACCTGACAAGCTGTCTCTTACTTCCATGTGTGCATGTTGATCATCAGTCCTGAAATTTGTCACCTTGACCATCCAAAAATCTTCCTTTAAGACTTAGTAATATCTATTTTAGGAAGTGACTGGTGGATTATTTAATTAATAATCCACCAGTCACTTCCTAAAAGAATGAAATGAAATGAAAACTCCCAGCAATATTACAACCAAATTCAGAATTGCCAGGTCAAGGAGAAAATATTGCAAGTAACCAGAAAGGAACAATTCAAATGTTGTAGAATCACAATCAAGATCACATCATAGTCAACTTCCACATTAAAAGAGTAGAGGGCTTAGAATTTGATATTCTAGAAGACAAAGGAGAAATGATTACAACCAAAAGTAACACACCCAAGCAAAGCTGAGCATAATTCTTCAAGGGGGAAAATTTGATGTTTAATGAAATAGACAACTTTCAAGCATTGCTAATTAAAAGACCAGAGTTGAGTAGAAAATTTGATATTCAAACACAAGACAAGAGAAACATAAACAAGTAAATATAAAAGAGTAATCATAAAAGACTTTAATAAAGTTAAACCATTTAACTTTTTATGTGGGAAGATGACACATGTAACTTCTAAGAACTTTATCATTATTAGGGCAATTGGAAAAAAGTCTATATAGACAGAGGGTAATTATCAAAATAAATGAAGGAGTGAGAAAGAAGTATGATCTGAGGAAAGGGGGAAGGGAGAAATAGAATGGGAAAAAATTTTTCTCACATAAAAGAAGTACACAAGGAAGAAAGGGAGAAAATGAGGTGGGATGGGCAATGCTTGAATCTCATTCTCATAGCAATTGGTTCCAATATATATGTACATACATACACATTCAATGAAAGATAAAAATCTTTCATATCCAATAGGGAAATAGAAGTGGAAGGGGAGAAGAGATGTAAGGTTGAGGTTATGGAAGGATGATAAAAAGCAGGGCAGATTAAGGAAGGCACTGGTTAGAAGCAAATCAGACTTTTGTGGACAATACAAAAAGAGAGAAGAACAAATGAAGAAAAGAGGATGGGGGAAAATATACTATAATCACAACTGAATGTGAATGAAATGAGCTCACCCATAAAATGAAAGCAGATAGCAGAATGGATTAGAAACCAGAATCCAATAATATGTTATTGATCTCAGACAAAGCAAAAGCAAAAATAAATCTAATTAAAAGACATGATCAGGAAACTACATTTAGATAAAAATTACAATTATCTCATTTTGATACTCACAACAACCCTGGGAGTTAGGTGATATGACTTATATATTTATATTTATTTAATTATTCATTCATTCATTCATTTATATTTACAGAGGAAACTGAGGTAGACAGAAGTTAAATGATTTGCTCAGGGTCACACAGTAAATATCTGAGACCAGATTTTAATTCAAGTCTTCCTGATTCCAGGTCTGGTGTTCTATTCAGTGAGTCACCCAGTTGCCTTGAAGTCATTATGTAAACCAAATTTTCCTGACCATGAGGTCAGTTCTCTATTCACCAAACTGTTTTCTTTCTGAGCCTTGTAGTTAATTGGTATCTTTTAAAATAGATGGTCCTAAAGACGGCTCTGTGATAGTCTGAGAATATACACTCATTCCATCAAGGATGCTTCACCACCTGAATTTTGTTTGGTAATTGATAGATTGACAGAGTATATATACATAGACATACATGAATGTGTGTGTATGTATACATGTATATATGTATGTATGTATACAATTTGTCAAAATCAATCTATCAGGCACTAAACTCTGTGTGTGTGTGTGTGTGTGTGTGTGTGTGTGTGTGTGTGTGTGTTCTGGGTTGGGACTAGCTAGGGACTGAATAATTTATACATTAGAACAGATTAACCATAATAATCCTCTTCTTCTACTCCAAAAGATTTATGGCCACCAGCAACTACAAGAGATGATGCAGATCCTTTTGCCTGAGGGAAATACATCATCTTCAGTGATTAATTTCCACATGGAAATGAAGAATAATATCTACAATCCCTATGCCCTATCTTACCTATTACCCAGACCTGTTAAGTAAGAGTTTCTCCCACACTAAGCTTTCTCCAAGTTTAGTAAAGCAATCAGACGTCTGTTACATTTTTACAGAATATCCAAAGTGGTGAGGAGGTGGCAGAAAGTGATTTCTTTTTTTATCATCACAAGTAATTTCATCCTAACACTAACTTCATTCTTCCTCAGCCCTCCCACATCACTCACCCTTAGCTTAGCCATACATTGCTTTTCAGAACCGTTGGCCAGCACTGCTAGGAAGATGAGCAGATGGTTACCATTCTGAAGAATCCATGAATCACCTTAGTTAATTTGCTCTTGAATCGAGGTTGAGCAGTGGGCACAATGATAAAGAAATCCTCATGATTTGAAGCTGAAGCCTGTATTTTTCCATCCCTAGAAAATCTCAAATCATATTTACCATGTTTCAGAGAATTATCAATTGAATTTCAATTCCACTCAAACATTTATTAGTTAGTTATCGTGCAGAAGCCTCTGGAAATATAAACCTGAAGTAAGATACTATCCCTGTCCTCTAAGTGCTTATAACCTAATAAAAGATATAAAATGACATGCATCAAAATAAATACAGACTATATGTTAATTGCAAAGGAGAGAATCAAAGAAAATTACTTAAAGCTTGGCTTTTTCATCCAAGGTTTACAACTTGGACAAAGCACTAAATCTATTTTGGCTTTGGTTTCTTCATTTGTCAAAAAATGAGATAATTGGAGAAGATGACCATTAAGATACCTTCCAGTTCCAAATAAAAATCCACATAGAGCATATATGAAAAAATAGCTAGTATTTACATAGGGCATTATACTTTTAAAACTACTTTAAATATATTATCTCATTTATTCCTCAAGTCAATTCTTTGTGACAAATTTGCTATTATCCTCATTTCAGAAATGAGGAAACAGCTCAAGGAGATTAAGTATCTTGCATAGATTCATACATCTGGTAAAATGACAGAGTAAGGATTTGTAGCCTCTGATTTGAGATAGAGTTCTGTCAGCCATTTGATATGAAAGTGGACAAAGTTAAACAATTTGCAAATAGATTCTTTTGTATTGTTGTTTTCAGAACTACAAGGTTCAATTTGGAGTTTTTGAGGATTCTCAAAAGCATGGGAAATACTACCAATGAACCCTGCTAAACAATATTATTCTCTCCCTCTCTCCCTTATTCCCTCTCTCCTTTCCTCCTTCTCTACCTCTCTTTGTCTGTCTGTCTGTCTGTCTGTCTGTCTCTCTCTCTTTCTCTCTCTTTCTCTCTCTCTTCCTTTCTCTCTCTCTCCCTTTCTTTCTATCCACTCTTATTTGTCCTTCTCAAGATTCATTGCTGTTATTCAGCAAAGTGATATCTTCCCACAAAAGTGAAAAGTCTAATGTCTCAATATAAGTCAATGGATCTGATAAAGTTTACATCTCAATGCCAGAATATTTAGAAGATTAAATGACCCAGAAGGAATTCTACCTGAAAGTTATTTCTACCAAAGATAGTCATTCTTGGGATTAAGCATCATAGAATCAAGAACATCTTCTCACTTTACAGATGAGAAGGAGATCCAGAAATCATATAGGTGACAAATGGCAAAATATAGCATAAGGAGGTGGTAAAATGTAGTAAAGATTTCAAAAAAAGGGAACTAATTTGGGATGTTTGAAGGCAATAGGAAAGGAACCATATTTAAAGATGTAGATGAAAAGAGATAGGATCAAAGATACATGTTGTAGATGAAAAGAGATAGGATCAAGGATACATGTAGAAGGAATGACCCTGTTAAGAAATACCTTATATTATTATAATTGAATAGTATTATGCTGTAAGAAATGATAAGCAGGGTAATTTCAGAAAAACCTGGAAGATTCACATTAACTGATACAAAGAGAAGTGAGCAGAACCAAGAAAACCTTGCACACAATAATAATATTGTATTATGAACAACCATGAATTATTTAGCTATTCTCAAAAACACAATGATCCAAGACATTTTTTCTCTATTTTTGTTTATATTAAATATTTTTTATTTTCCCCAGTTACAGGTAAAACAATTTTTAAAATTTCTTTTTAAAGTTTGAGTTGCATATTCTTTCCCTTCTTCCCCACTATCAACTCCCTTTAGGTACATGTGAAATTATGCAAAACATTTCCATAAAAGTTATGTTGTAAAAGAAAACATAGATCTCCCTTCCCACCAACAAAAAAAGTCAAGAAAAATAAAGCTTGAAAAAAAAAAAAGAGTATGCTTCGATTTATATGCAGAAACAATCAGTTCTTTCTCTGGGTATGGATAGCATTTTTCATCGTAAGACCTTCAGAGTCATTGTGGATCAATGTACAGCTGAGAATAGCAAAATCATTCACAGCTGATCATCCTACAGCATTGCTATTTTGTGTACAGTACATTTCACTTTGCTTGAGTTCATAGAGGAATTTCCAGGTTTTTCTAAGAGCATCCTGCTGATCATTTCTCATAGAACAATGATACTCCATCATAATCACATACCACAATTTATTCAGTCATTCCCTAATTGATAGGTATTTCCTCAGTTTCGAATTCTTTACTCTGAGAAGAGAGCTGCTATTAATACTTTTTATGTATAGGTCCTTTCTCTTTTAAAAAAAATGCCTTTGTGATTCATACCAATTAGTAATATTTTTAGTTAAAAGGATATGCATGATTTTTTAGCCCTTTGGGCATAGTTCATATTTTTTGATCATCAATTGAAGAATGGCTCATTTTTAAATAAATTTGAATTGGTTTCCTAATACATTTGAGAAATGAGGCTTTCATCAGAGAAACTTACTTTAAAATTGTTTTCTCACTTACTATTGCTAACTGTATTTCCTCCCTATTTATTCTATTCTCTCTCTCCTTTAACCCTGACCCTCCTCAAAAGTTATTTGTTAGTGACCACCCCCTCCCTCAATATGCCCTTTCTATCATCCTCTCCCTTTCCTCTATGTCCTTTTCCCTCCCGCTTTCCTGCAAAGTAAGATAGATTGCTATGCCCATATTAAGTGTGTATCTCATTTCCTCTTTGAGCCAATTCTGATGAATGTTCACTCACTCTCACTGTCCTCCCCCTCTTTCCCTCCACTGTAAAAGCTTTTTCTTGCTTCTTTTATGGCAGATAATTTATGCCAATCCATGTCTCCCTTTTCCATCCCCCCAGTACATCTCTCACACCTTAATTTTATTTTTTAAAAATATCATTTCTTCATATTCAACTGTTACCTGTGCCCTATGATTATATATATTCCAACTTCCATAATAATGAGCAAGTTCTAATGAACTGCATGTATCCTCCTCCCATATAGAAATATAAGCAGATAAACTTTGTTAAACCCCTTGATATCCTTTTCTTGATTACCCCTTATGCTTCTCCTGAATCCTGTATTTGAAAATCAAATTTTCTATTCTGCTCTGGTCTTTTTCATCATGAATGCTTGAAAGTCCTCCATTTCATTGAATATCTATTTTTTCCCTGAATGATTATACTGTTTTGCTGGGTACATGATTTTTGGTTGCAATACTGGCTCCATTGCTCTCTGAACTATCATATTCTAAGTCTTCTGTTCCTTTAATGTAGAAGCTGCTAAATCTTGTGTTATCCTGACTGTGGCTCCACTATACTTGACTTGTTTCTTTCTGAATACTTGCAATATTTTCTTCTTGACCTGGGAGTTTTGGAATTGGCTATAACATTAAATTTGACTACAAGTAATATTGAGAGAATAGCAATGGATAAAGTGATACTGGGGCAGTAATCAATGGTAATGATGATCTTAAGTATATACTAATTGGATTGTCAATATTAAAGGGAATACACTAGATGAGAGTTTATGAACAAGCATTAGGAGGAACCTTCAAAGTCATAGCCACCACCATGTTGCAGACTCAACTGGCCGGTATGATTTCAAGTTGGGTGAGTAGTCCCTAAAGGAAAATGTTACACACATTATATACAAATATAGGATTTCTTGAAGCCATTTCCTCATTTTACTTAAATACTTTCAATGGTGGGTCCATAATCTCACCAGTGCAGACATGCTCTCTTTCGCTGCAGATTACATCTTATTTTCTGCATTTCTTGAATATGCCTTCCCATATATCCTCTAAGGAGTCTATCTAGTGCTAAGAACCTTCCTCCTGCTAACTTCTTTTTATTGTATGGATCAATTCATTAAGCCATACTTATAGTTTTCAACTTTTAGTTAAGAGAGGAACTCATAAAGATCATAAAGGTGTGTTTGCATAGTTTATCCTAAATCACATCCATTTCCCAGAATCTCAGAATTATGGAACTTCATGTAGAGTTAAAAAAATGAGACATTTGTAAAGCACAATGTCTGGCATATATTAGGCATTTAATAAATATTTGTACACCTACTCCATATAGGAATTTGTTTTATTTGAGAATTCATAATTGGGGCAAGGATTTTTTTTTCCTTTTTTCCCTTTTTTTCTGATGGAGGGAGAGAAGCTAGAGACAAGAAAAATAAATGCTTAATTGAAAAAATTAAAAGAGAAAGAAATAGGCTATCAAACCAACAGAATTATTTATTGTTCTATACATATGATATTCCAACTCCTATTTTCATGCCTTTGCATTAACTTTCCCCTTTAAATAGGATGGTCTCTGTCAGATTGGCTAAGATGACAGGAAAAGATAATGACAAATGTTGGAGGGGATGTGGGAAGACTGGGACACTGATACATTGTTGGTGGAACTGTGAACGGATCCAGCCGTTCTGGAGAGCAATTTGGAGCTATGCTCAAAAAGTTGTCAAACTGTGCATACCCTTTGACCCAGCAGTGTTTCTACTGGGCCTATATCCCAAAGAAATCATAAAGGAAGGAAAGGGACTCACATGTGCAAGAATGTTTGTGGCAGCCCTTTTTGTGGTGGCTAGAAACTGGAAATTGAAGGGATGCCCATCAGTTGGAGAGTGGCTGAATAAATTATGGTATATGAATGTTATGGAATATTATTGTTCTGTGAGAAATGACCAGCAGGAGGATTTCAGAGAGGATTGGAGAGACTTGCATGAACTGATGCTGAGTGAAATGAGCAGAACCAGGAGATCATTATACACAGCAACAACAAGACTATATGACGATCAATTCTGATGGACATGGCTCTCTTCAACAATGAAATGTCTCAAACCAGTTCCAGTTGTTCAATGAAGAAAACCATATACACCCAGAGAGAAGGATGTGAAATGTGGACCACAACATAACATTTTCATGCTCTCGATTGATGTTTGCTTACATTGTGTTTCCTCTATCTGATTTTTCTTTCTTGCAGATACGATTTTTCTTGCACAACAATGATAAGTGTGGAAATATGTATACATATATTTGATTTGTCAAGTATTTTAACATAATTAACATGTAGTGGACTTCCTGCCATCTAGGGGAGGGGTGGGGAGTAGGGGGGGGAAATTTGTAACAGAAAGCTTTGTAAGGGTTAATGTTGAAGAATTACCCATACATATGTTTTGCAAATAAAATAAATAAATAAATAAATAGGATGGTCTCCTTCTTTACCTCTATCTAATTCACTTCAAGGATGAGAAAAATCTGACCAATGGCCATGAAAGCAGTTGAAGCATATTCTGTGGCGGGTTTAGAGCTTAGTTAGACAATGAAGACTCCATGGTCATCACTGCATCCCAGATTATCACCAGTTTTGTCTTGCCACTGACTTAAATGTCTCTAGAAGAGAGAGACTGATGACTTTGTGCAAATCTGCCTCACTTAAATCCAATTCAGTTGCAAGTCAAGACATTGCCCTGTGATTTCATTGGTACTCTTTGAAAAGGAAGGACAGACAACAAGTCACCTACTTTATATTCTCACTTCCCTCAAGTCTTAGTATCCCCCCGAAAAAATTTCCTTGGTTTTTATTTATCTGTGCAGGTAAAATGAAATGGAAGTTCCAATAGAATGGAAGTTTCTGAGGTAAGTGTGTTTTCAACTTTTGTTCTTGTTTTCCAAGTATTTAGAACAATGCTCATCACATAATAGGTTCTTTCTTCTGTAAATGCTTGCTGAATTGGGTTGAATATCTAAGAATCTCTTTTACAACACCTTGCCTCCTCTTGAAGACCTTCTGTTGAAGGGAACCCTCCCAATCTTGAGGGAACTCATTCCAATGGAAAAGATTAACTCCAATTCTTTTTATTTGAATCATTATCTGTCACATTTTTCCCACCCTGCCATTTTACAGTTATATTTTTGAAACCAAGTACAGGATTTTTTATTTATCTGTACTTAAGTATATCTTGTTTGGTTTGGTCCAATGTTAATACTTTTTTTTAAAGATTCTCCAATAGTCAAGCAAGTTTGCTTGATTTGTTAGCTATCACTCCCAGATTTGTGTCAGTACAAGAGATAAACATGCCCTCTATTAGTGTGTTTAGTTTGGTGCTGGGATCTTTCCCCCTCTTACCCTCTCCAAAAGAATAGTATTCTTAGGAGAGAATACATATTAAAGAAATAGGAGGATTTATGCAGTTTCTTTCACCATCCCTCTAGAGTGGTTAGATAATCCTATCCAGGCTGCTGGAGATTCCTCAGTACTTAAAAAAAAATTAATTACCAAGAAAACAGCTATTTTACCTTATGATCAATATGGGACTCTGTTTCAAAAAGAAAATACTACATCAGCATGAGTGACATGATGGAAAATGCAATAAATTTGAAAACAGAGGACTCAAGTTTGAATCTGCCTCTTGTGATCTGTGTCAATTTGGGGAAGTCACCATGGTTTTGG
>JAJPUD010011584.1:9992-47079 GCA_023553655.1 Myrmecobius fasciatus
TCTCTCTCTCTCTCTCTCTCTCTCTCTCTCTCTCTCTCTCTCTCTCTGTCTATATCATTCTCTATTTTCCATTTTCTTTATCCATCTATCCATTTATCTATCTGTCTGCCAATGTATTTATTATCCATCCATCCATCTAACCTATCTGTCTGTCTGTCTGTCTTTTTATCTATCCTCTCTATCTTTCTGTTTACTTCTTGCATGTACCACATTAGGTATATATTGTCTTCCTGCATTGGATAAATCAATCTGTCTGTCTGTCTGTCTCTTTGTCTGTCTTCTCTTTTTCTCTGTCTCTCATACCAAGTTTTGTTCACATTGTCTTTCCCCCCACCTCCCTGAAATGTAAGCATTTTGGCTCTTTTGTTTTTGTATCCCTAGCACTATACCTGGCACCCAATAACTATCTGTGGCTTGATTGGTTGGATTACTGAACGCAAGGCCTTGTCTTAAGGTTATAAATTTGGTTTTTTGGGGGGAAGGGTACAAAGGTGGAATCTGACTCATACTTTCCTCTCAGATCACAGGTGCACTACCCCTCCCTTCCATTCTCCCCCCCACCCCAATTCTATATGATGATGAAGCTGGAACTTGTCCAAAGCTAGGTGACAAGACCAGAAGAGGACCTCAAAATCCAGGAATATTTATTTCACTTTGAAAAGAAAAGATTTCAAGAGGATGACTGGGTTGCTGCTGAACTTGAGCAAGAGTGACTTAAGAAAATGCCAACTGTGCTCTTTCAGAAGGAGAAGCCATATTTACAAATAGCATGGCAGAAGAAGCTCTTTCTTTTGCTTGACTCCAAAGGGCAAGAGCAGGACTAATAGGCAGAGGTGGGCAGCATTTGGAAGCTGGACCTGGAATCAGAAAGATTTAGGAAACACTAGCTGATTCTGGGTAAATCATTTCACCTTTCTGTGCCTCAGTTTTCTCAGCTGTGGGCTGAGACTCTGTGATCCCTATGTTCTTTCCAGCCCTAAATCTCTGCTCCTATAAGTTGATGGGAAGCTAACTTTCACTGGGTACAATGAAGCCTTCCCCCCCAAATCAGAATTGTCCCAAAAGTGAAGGCTCCCACCTATTTTGCCAGACTGATTTCTTTTTTTTAATTAATTTCTTTTTATTATTTATTTATTTATTTATTTTTCAACATTGACCCTTGCAAAACTTTCTATTCCAAATTTTTCCCTCCTTCCCCCCACTCCCTCCCTTAGATGGCAGGAAGTCCAATACATGTTAATATGATAAAATATATGTTAAATCCAATATATGTATACATATTTATACAGTTACCAGATTGATTTCTCATCACTTTCCCTCCCTCCCTCCCTCACTCTAGGTTCCAGCCAGAACGGACCCCTCACTGTTCCCTAGACACAACATCCCACCTCCTGCATCTGCCTGGGCCTTTCTATTGGCTCTTTCCCTAGCCTGGAATGCTCTTCCTCCCCGCCTCCACCACTTGGAATGCCAGCTTCCTTTAGAGCCCAGCACTGAGCCTCCTCCTCCTCCTGCTGGAGGCTCGACTGGCCTCCCACCCACCCTGAAGATCCTCTTGCATTGTCTCAATGTGGACTTTGTCTCCACTCTGCTGTGGGGATAATGTAAACTCTCCAAGAGCAAGGATAGCTTTTTTTCCTTAGTGTCCCTGCTCCCTCCTACCTCAGTCTCTGGACTCCATCTTTTTACTTCAGGCCTTTTCTCTGACTGAATCCTATGCTGGGAACTCTCTCCCCCCTCTACTAAGACTACTAACCCCCCTTAGCTTCCATTAAGTCCCAACTAAAATCCTACCTTCTACAGGAAGTCTTGCCCAAGGTCTCTTAATTCTAGTGCCTTCCCTCTATTACTTCCTATTATGCACCGGTTTGTTTGTCCATATTTGTTTGCATATTGTCTCCCTCTTAAAATTGTAAGTTCCTTGAGGACAGGTTCTGTCTTTTGCCTCTTTTTGTATCCTCAGCACTGTGCTTAGCACCTAGTAGGTGCTTAATAAATTGATTGATTAATAGTAGGTGCATAATAAATGCATATTGAATGAAGGGATGTCCTTTCCATAAAGATATCTGAGTAAAGGCTGGATGACCACTTGTTTTATATATTAAATCAGGAATTCTCAACCTTTTGTGTCACGGTGCTTTTTGGCAGTCTGGGAAAGCCTACTGACCTCTGCCCAGGATAATGTTTTTAAATGCATAAAATGAATTTCATAACAAAGGACATCAATTATATTGAAATGGAAGGTAGCACAGTGGATAGAATGGTGGGCCCATAGTCAGGAAGATTCAACTTCCTGAGTTTAAATCTGGCCTCAGACACTTGATAACTGTGTGAACCCAGGCAGGTCATTCAACCCTATTTGCCTTAGTTTCCTCATTTGTAAAATGATCTAGAGAAGGAAATGGCAAACCACTCCAGTATTTCTGGACAGAAAACCCCAAATGGGGGGTCACAGAGAGTGGGACATGACTGAAATAACTGAACGATGACAACAAAGAAGTTGTCTGAATATTTAAAAACAAATTCACAGGATCCAGCATAAGTACCCCATTTTAGAGGGTAGGACTTGGTTTAGCCAAGCAGCCATGTGTAAAAAAATAAACTGAATTGGATAAAGGAAGTTCCTTGATCACTTTGGTGAACATACAGGGTGGTAAACTTTATTTGGGACTAATCCACATCTTGTAGGTATGTACATTACAACTTCCTTGAGAGGACTGGGGTGGGGGAGGCATTTATGGAGGCTCAATAACATTTTGGGAGGAAGAAGAAGGGAAAGAGGAGGAGGATATATCCAGAAAACAGTCTTCCTATTGAGCCATGGCGGGAACAGATTCTAGAAAGCTGATAGTTAAATTTTCAATGTGAGCATTTACATCAGAAATCAGTAACCCCTACAAATAAGGACCTGATTGATTTTGTTGTTGTTGTTAATTGTCTAAAGCCTAGACTTAAGATAGTTATTGAAAAAATTTTAATAATGTAATAAATAGCTAGGCTTTTTCAGGCTAGGGAAAGAACCAGTAGAAGGGCAAAAATAAAAGTGTATCCTGCAAGGATTAAAAAAAAAAAGTCAAAAAAAAATTTATTAGAACAATTTAAAGGTGGAAGGGGATCTCAAAGGCCTTCATGTCACAGATGAAGAAACAGAGGCACAGGAGCTTGGATAACTTGGCCAGTCACACAAGTAGTAAGTAGGAGAATCAGAATATGAACCCTGGACTCCAAATACCCTTCTTTCCATTGCATTAAGCTGTCTCCCTCATTACTGAACCACTACTGAATAGTTCTTGGCTTGGATAATTGTAGGGGTAGAGGCTTTTGTTCTGGGCAAATAAAAAACTTGTCATTTCAAACTTGGGCCTTTTGTTTATCTCATCTTATATTTGAGACTCCAGAAGAGAACATGGGACAGAGAGCAGCAGAGCTAAGATTGGGGCTCCTTGGGAAGAGTGCCTGGCTACCTTGGAGTTTAGAGCACAGGAACAGGGGCTGATGTATGTATTCTTTCCACTGAGTAGAGAGAGCAGAGCTCTTGGACTCTGAGCTTCAGAGAGGTCATCGTAGAAGAATATATGGAATAAATAGTAGCATTGCTGGGACCCTAGCTTTCTAGAAGAGTTTCAAGAGTTCCTGAAGCCTATAGATTCGATTAAGGATTTAAAAGTAAGAGAGCCATGTTTGTTAGTCATGGGTTCAAGAATTAGAAGGTGAATGAAGGGGTGGGGGAGCAAGGGGGGAGACAAGAATCCTGACAAGAAGGGAGTCAGTAGTCAAAAAAACATTTATTAAAGTCTTAAAGTGTGCCAGGAATAGGTGATAGAAAGAAAGGCAAAACCAATTAGTGCCTTCAAGGAGCTGACCTTCTAATGGATGCATACAGAGTCTATTCAGGATAAATTGGAACCTCACAAAGAAAGCCCTGGCATTAAGGCAGATCTTGTAAAAAGAGGATTTGAGTGGAGACCTGGAGGAAGCTGGGAAGGGAAGGAGATAGAGACATGAGAAGGGAGAGCATTTGCCTTGGGAGATAGTGGAAGAAAATATCCAGATCAAGAGAGTTCTTATTTGGGCAGGGTTCCTGAATCTTAAGGCGTGTTGAAGGGGGATAAGATGTAAGAAGACTAGAAAGGTAAAAAGTATTCAGGTTGTGAAGGGCTTTAAAACCAGTGTTTTTTATATTTTTAATCTCAGAGGGGATAGGGAGCCACCAAAGTTTACTTGGTGGTGGGAGCAGTAACACAATTAGACCTGCACTTTGGGAAGATCACCTTGGTAATTGAGTGGAAGATGGACTGAGATGGGAAAAGACTTTTTTTTTAAATTTTTTTTATTAAAAGCTTTTTATTTACAAAACATATGAGTGATTTTTCTACATTGACCTTTGCAAAAAACTTTTTTTTTGTTGTTCCAAGCTTTTCCCCTCCTTCCCCCCACCCCCCACCCTTAGATGACAGGTAATCTAATACATGCTAAATAGGATAAATTATATGACAAATGATGGGAAAAGACTTAAGGAAGAGATGAGGGCTTGAACCAGAATGGTGGGAATGCCAGAGGAAGAAAGATTCAGGTAAAGGGTGAGGATGGTAAGAAATAGGGAGTGTCACTGTACAAAGACAGTTGGGAGTTTAGAATCATTGGGATGGGGTGGGACAAAAGTGTGCTGGTAAATGTTTAACAATCAGCTCCAGGAAGAGAGGGTGGGAAATGTATGCAGAATATATTTTTATTACTTGAGGGAAAACCTTTTCTTCTTCTTCTTCTTCTTTTTTTTTTTTTTTTGCAAGGCAATTGGGGTTAAGTGACTTGCCCAAAGTCACACAGTTAGTGTTATCTGAGGCTAAATTTGAATTCAGGTCCTACTGACTCCAGGACCAGTGCTCTATCCACCCTACCATCCAACTGCCCCATAACATACTTAATGCTGATTTTCATTTTTCCATTATTTTCTTTTTTTTAAATAGTATTTTATTTATTGAAGTAAATGCAAAGATAGTTTTCAACATTCATCTTTGCAAAACCTTGCGCTCCAAATTCTTCTCCATCTCCCACCCCGTAAGACAGCAAGCAACGCAATATAGCTTAAACATGTATAAATCTATCATTTTCTTAAGTCTATGCAATCAACAAAACAATAAATCAAACCTTGATTTGTAGCAGCTGCCATTCTTGGTGTGCAAATGCTAGCAGTGAAAATTTAACTATGGGCTTCCTGAGTCAGTTTGAGCTGGCTCCAACACACTCCTGGTTGGAGATATATTAACCATGGAGGAATGAGTTCAAGCAGAGCATCAATGATTGGAAAGAGGTCTATTGAGGGAGACAGGTAATTAGTCTGTCATAGGCTCCTCCCGACCTCCATGTCCAGCCTTGTGGCAGCTGGGAATGTTGAGTTCGATCAGGCCCAGGAAGCCCACATAATAACAGGGGGGACTCCTGACAGGAGAGAGGTGCTAATAATTTGAGGTAGGTCCGTTTAGGAATGGTCTCCAATGCTGGAAAGGGCCCTGGAGGGAAGATAGAAGCCAGAGGCCTTGGCTCTAGTTTGGAAGCAGCACAATCCCACAATCCAATCCACAGCAAGAAAAATAAGGGGGATTTTCTTGGCAATACCAGCCTCTGGGTCCCCCATTAGGCAATACCAGATTTAAGGGCTCTGAGACTCAGCCCTCTAGAGAGAGATGGGAAGTCTCTGGGCAACATTCACCCTCTTGAAGGGAGAAAAGAATCAATTGTGTTCCTGAAACTTGGGGAGCAGCAGCAAAATCTAAGCCTTGATTTACGAACATCGACTGAACTTGTATCTCATTGGTACTGTGAACTCCCAGATGCCTAAACTCTCTTCCAATGATAATCAACAATTTATAGACAAATAGAAAGAGATTAGACAATTAAGCTCTTACTGTGTGCCAGGCATTTATAGTCTAAAAATTAGAGTTGCCTGGACCCCAATGGCTAAAGGATTGTTAAAAAGGAAGTTTTCCAAGGAAGAGGCAATCAACAACCCTATGAAAAAAGTGCTCCAAAGCATTGTTAAAGAAATACAGATTCTTAGAGAATCAGCCCTGAAGTCAGGAGGACCTGAGTTCAAATCTGGTCTTAGACACTTCCTAGTTGTGTGACCCTGAGCAAGTCACTTAATCCCAATTGCCTCAGCAAAAAGCAAAAAAAAAAAAAAGAAATACAAATTCAAGCATCTCTGAGGTCTTACCTCATGTATGTCCAATTGGGAAAGATCATGAGAAAGGAAAATAAATGCTGGAGGAGCTGCAAAAAAACAGGTACTCTAATGCATTATTGGTGGAACTGTGAATTGACCCAAACATTCTGGAAAGTAATCTGGAATCATTGTCACATGTCATTAAATTGAGCTAGGTGACCCAATAATATCACTGCTAGGCCTATAGTCCAAAGAGATTAAAAAAAAAAAAAGAGGAAAAGATGTACAAATATATATGTAGCCCTCCTTTTTTTTTTTTTTTGCTTTTTTGCTGAGGCAGTTGGGGTTAAGTGACTTGCCCAAGGTCACACAGCTAGGGAAGGTTAAGTGTCTGGGACCAAATCTGAACTCAGTTCTTCCTGACTTCAGGGCTGGTGCTCTCTCCACTGCACCACCTAGCTGCCCCAGCCCTCCCCTTTTTAAATCAAAAAGAAAAAGCTTGGAAGCCTAAGAGATATCTACCAATGGAGGAATGACTAAACACATTTTGGTCAAAATATAGAATGGATAAGAAGTGACAAAATGGATGATTAACCAGGAAAACAATTTATACAACAGAATTCTTTTTTTTTTTTGCCAATATGAAAATTTATTGTCAAAGCAAATTATACTTTGGTCACATCCTCAAAAAACAAATCAAACAAAATATAACCTCCCTCTGTACTCTGAGACTCTCATTTCCCTTTCAGGACGTGAATAACACGTTTCATCATCAGTTTTCTGGAATTAAAACCCATCATTGTGTTGATCAGAGCTCACAAAGTCCTCTCCACGATATTGTTGCTTTGTATACATTTTCTTGTAATTCTGCTCACTTCCTTCTTATACAACAACATTCTTTTTTTTTTTTAGTGTATTGATGATTTTTTTAAAATTAAAGCTTTTTATTTACAAAACATCTGCATGGGTAATTTTTCAACATTGATTCTTGTAGAGCCTTCTGTTCCAAATTATCCCTTCCTTCCCATCATCCCCCTCCCCTAGATGGCAGGTAGTCCAATACATGTTAAATATGTTAAAATATATGTTAAATCCAATATATGCATATATATTTATACAGAACAACAACATTCTAAAGGAAAACAACCTGGAAAGACTTTGGAATGGTGGTCTATGTAATGGGCCACCACAATTCCAGAGCAATCCTGATGGAACCTGCTGCCTATCTGCTTGGAGAGGGCTAATGGGCCCAAGGAGGACAATAAGTCATACATTTTCTGATAGGGCCAATGCTGATGCTTGTTTTGTTCTTCCACAGGTTTTCTGCTGGGTGGGGAGACTGAGATGTGTACCCCCTGCCGCTGGGGAAGCTGAGGCTGGAGGGCTGCTGCAGTTCTGGAGTTCTGAGCCCAGTGAGGTCATAGCTGATTAGGTGTCCTAGTCAGGCAGGTGAGCTCCTGGGGTAGGATGGAGCCAGGACAGAGAGGAGGAAGGGAGACTCAGTTTACTTAAAAATAAAAATAAAGACTATGAATATTTTTAAAAAACGTTTTTCTTTCCTATTCTTGTCTTGGAGGTGGAGTAGATGAAGACAAATAACCATATACAGAGAAAGGGGGGAGGGGAGACAGACAAAAAGAGGGAGAAAGAGACAGAGACAGAGAGAGACGGAGAGGGACAGAGATAGACAGGGAGAGGGAGGGGGGAGAGACAGAGACAGAACAGAAAGGGGGGGGAGAGAAACAAAGAGACAGTGACAGAGAGAAAAGAGAGAGACAGAGACAGACAGGGAGAGGGAGAGAGAGATGAAGAGAAAAGGGGGGGAAGGGAGGGAGAGACAGAGAGAGAGACAGAGAGACGTAAAGAGAGAGGAGGGGAGAGGCAGAAACAGAGAGACAGAGACAAAGAGAGAGAGACAGAGACAGAGAGAGACAGAGGGGGGGGAGGAGAGAGAAACAGAGAGACAGAGACAGAGAGAAAAGAGACAGAGAGAGACAGAGAGAAGCAGGAGGAGGAGGAGGGAAAGAGAACAAGAGAAGTAAGGGGGGGGGTGTTACCAGAGAATTTTTAAAATTAATTTTTTTTAACGCCCAAGAGGAGATGGGAGGAATCACAGATAAGCAGGACAGCTTTGAAAGTTACATGTTGGAGTTGGTTCTTTCAGATGAATTTGCTAAGAACAGAAGAGAGTTACCTAGGAAGCACCAGGAGGTCCAGGACCGTTGGGTCCCACCGGGAGTGTACCCCAGTGGCAGAGCTGGTCCCCAGCTTACCTTGCCTCCAGGCTGGGCCCTCCCCACTATCCCCAGGCCTGCCAGGATGAGGGAGAGATATGAAAGAACTGGACTTTGCCCTTGGTGTTTCTGCTAATTGTTTAGTCAGCACTTATCTCTTTCTAGCAGCCCCAAGTGGGGGCCTTCCAGGCAGGTGCCACTAGGCTGGTAGAGAGTTGCCAGCTCTCCTGGGCCAGGTGGGACTCCCCAGAAGGCTGGAGGGTTACCTGTCTAGTGCCCCATGGGTGTTTTCCTCTGGGGGGGATCCAAATGCTTCATCGCCGAATGGCTGGGCCCCTCTGTGAGTTTCTGAAGTGAATGAGGGACTCACCTGGGAGTTGGGGGCCTCCCATGGTCCTGCTGGTGTTTGTTCTGTGCTCATCTCCCTTAGATCTACAAACAAGGCAAAAATGACCCCCCAAAAGTGTAACAGGTTGCAGTGTGTACGCCCAGGGGAACTCCAGGGAAAGGGTGATTCAGGGCCTGGCCTTTTTGGGGGGTGATAATCCAGCCCGACTCTGAAAGGATTTGTAATAATAATATTAATAATAATAATAATAATAACTACCACCCCAACAAACACGTATTTAGCTCTTACTATGTGTCAGACACTGTGCTAAGCTCTTTACAATTATTATCTTATTTGACCCTCACAGCAGCCCTAGGATGAAGATGCTATTATTATCCCCATTTTACAGATGAAGAAACTGAAGCAGAGTTTAAATGACTTGTCCAGGGCCCCACAGCTAAGTGTCTGAGGCGGTGTTTGAACTCAGGTGTTCCTACCTCCAGGCCCAGGGCCTTATCTGCCTGATACAACAAAACCTTTGATCTTCTCTCACCCCAGGACAGCAGCAGTGAAAAGACTTTCAACTGGATCTCTCTTCCTTTGCCCTCGAGGGTGGGAAGATATAACTCTGAGATTTCTAGCCAAGGACAAGTTGGCGGGCGGACTGGCCCTTCCCCAGCCCAGAATCATGACAGTCGTCCTCCCCTGGCATCCAGAGTGGGTGATCTGGGCCCTGACTGCCCTCTCCACTCCTGTTTTTCCTTTCCTGTGTAGGTGACCGAGCACTGCTGGGGCTCAGAGATGACCTTGTGAATTTGCAAAGTCCTGGGGTCTTAGATCCACTGAGTGAAGCTGACAGGCAAAAAAGAATGTTTATCGGAGTGTTGTCTTCTGGCATGAAGAGACCCTTACGTGGGATGTTCAATCACATGGATTCTGAGGGAGACAGTGCAGAACCGAGGTGAAATGTAACATGTGTCTAACTGACATGTTCATTGATCTCCAGGCAAATCTTTTTTTTTTAAATTAAAGCTGTTTATTTTCAAAACATATGCATAATTTTCAACATTCTCCTTTGCAAACCTTGTGTTCCAAATATTTTTTTCTTCCCTTCTCCTCACCTCATCCCCTAGACGGCAAGTAATCCAATATGTTAAACATGTGCAATTTTTCAATACATATTTCCACAATTTTCATGGAGCACAAGAAAAATCAGATCAAAAAGGAAAAAAAAATGAGAAAGAAAACAAAATGCAAGCAGGCAACAATAAAAAAAGGCAAAAATACTATGTTGTAATCCACACAATCAGTCCCATAATCCTCTCTCTGGATACAGATGGTTCTCTCCATCACAAGATCATTGGAACTGCCTGAATCACCTCGCTGTTGAAAAGAGCCACATTCACCAGAATTGATCATCACATAGTCTTCTTGTTGCCATGTACAATGATCTCCTGATTCTGCTCATTTCACTCAGCATCAGTTCCTATCAGTCTCTCCAGGCCTCTCTGAAATCATCCTGTTGATTATTTATTATAAAACAATAATATTCTAGAACACCTGGCACAATTTCTAGGTTGTTGGTAAATTATTTGAGTGCTGGACTTATAGGCCAGAAGATATGGGTTCAAACCCTGGTGTCCATTTATTAATTAGGCTTACTCTAAGGATTACTCTATGGACTAACCAGCCTAGGGCTCTTCTCACTTTGATCGGGGAAGTCAAATAAATATTTATTAAATTAAAAAAAATAATAATGTTCTATAACCTTCATATACCATAACTTATTCAGTCATTCTCCAGCTACTGAACATCCACTGAGTTTCCAGTTTCTTGCCACTACAAAAAGGGCTGCCACAAACATTTTTCCAGGCAAATCTTAACAGTAGTTATAAAATACTGAAACCTATTTTTAAGTCAATCAGTCAATGAAAGATGGGAGTTTCTTCTGTTTAGTATTTCTTTTACTTATTTATTTATTTATTTATTTATTATGCTGAGGCAATTGGGGTTAAGTGACTTGTCCAGGGTCACACAGCTAGGAAGTGTTAAGTGTCTGAGGCCAAATTTGAACTCAGGTCTTCCTGACTTCAGGGCTGGTGCTCTATCCATTGTACCACCTAGCTGCCCTCTTTTACCTAATTTTTAAGCAATTTGTCCTTGGAGTATCAGAGCCCGGGGAGGTTTAACCAGTCAGTGAAGATGAAAAAAGGGAGTTCATCTCCCTTTAAATTAGAACCAGGCTTCTGCAGGCCTGAACTTCAGTCTGAGTCTAGAGCTGAGAAGGGTTCCTTAGGGAGAGGGAGAAGGTACAGAGACCTCACCTCTTGGGCCCAGTCTTTAATATTAGGCCCAAATCTGAGACTTGACACTCTTTCTTTTATTCAAGACTCTGGACAAAGGCAGCACAGAACAGTTCGAAGCCCCCGTTCAAAGCAGCCCTGGAAACATCTTCCTCCTCAAGATGCTGAGTATGTCCCAGTGGATGTCACCTCCATGAGCCAATGAAGCCAGAGCCCCAGTTAGGCTATATTGATCAGAGAACTCCCCCACACGATTTCCCTGGATTTTTATCCTGGTTCTGTTCCTTACTACCCAAGTGAAGGTAATCAAGTCCTTTCATCCCACCAGCTTCCTTTGTCAATGAGAGGGCTGGACCAGGTGGATGGAAGGTCCCTTTCTGTCCTGAAAGCTCATGCTTCTCATGGAGCTCTGGAATCACACCATGAGTTATCGGCTGCCCCAGCTACACGGAAGGCCAGCTCTGGTCAACAGCAAACAATCAGACTTCCAGTACTTCTTTCCTGTTTTTCTTTTCTCCTAAGTGCAAGGAAATTTCATGGGCTTGGGTAAGGAAGGGAGGTTTTCTGGGAGACCGGTCTTGCTTACTTAAGTGATTCTTGTGATAGGGAAGTAAGTCCCTCATGCTTCCTCCAGAACAGGACAGGGTTTCATTCAGTGCTCTCTCAGGAGCAGCAGTGGAGAGTCTCTACTTCTCCTTAAAAAAGAAACTTATCCTTCATCTACTGTAACAGGTCCCATTTGCGCCAAATGAGGGACATTTACTTAGCACGCCCATTTTCCAGGAATCACATAAATAAGGCAATATGCAGAAGGCAGGCAACGTAGCTGCTTGTGGTATTGTGGAAGGAGCACTGACTGGCACTCACATTTGTGGGTTGGGCCCCTAACAGGATAGTCATTATGTCAGATTCTAATCTGTGGTTTTTAATCAAAAACTATAGCTTAGAGGTTCCCACTAGTGGACTCGTCTTTAATAGTCAGCCAACAGACACGATTAATTCAAAACTAAGGCATTTACTAAGAGACACAGCAAGAACAATCTTAACAAAATTATCATTGTTACTCATCTCAACTCACTCCCTTAAGTTTGGGGAGCACTTTCCCACAGATATACAAAATGGTTGTTGTAGTGGATAGAGCCCCAGCCCTGAAGTCAGGAGGACCTGAGTTCAAATGTGATCTCAGACACTTAAACATTCCCTAGCTGTGTGATTCTGGGCAAGTCACTTAACCCCAACTGCCTCAGGGGGAAAAATATACATATACAAAATGGGAAGAGCTGAGACATATATAAGTTGATGAGGCAGACATACAGAAGACGCGGCTAAGCAAATTCACCTGTTTCTGGCACAGCAGTCCCTTAATGTCCTTTCCTATGGGGTCATCATAGTGCTCTCCTGTATCTATAGTGCAGGGATGTATGAGTACCTAGACAGAGAGAGCGCTGGACCAGGAGACAGGAAGACTCCTCTTTGTGGGCGAGTTCAAATCTGGCCTCAGATACTTC
The DNA here is from genome assembly GCA_023553655.1 of Myrmecobius fasciatus. Classification (NCBI taxonomy): domain Eukaryota; kingdom Metazoa; phylum Chordata; class Mammalia; order Dasyuromorphia; family Myrmecobiidae; genus Myrmecobius; species Myrmecobius fasciatus. Next base: position 22,529 of record JAJPUD010011584.1, read on the forward strand.
CGAATTGTGTGACCCTGGGCAAGATGTAAAATGAACCAGAGAAGGTCATGGCAAACCACTGCAGCGTCTTTTCCAAGAAACCCCAAATGGGGTCACAAAGGATCAGATACAACTGAAAAATGTCCGAACAGTTACATGTACTGGGCCTTCACTGGGCAGGTCGGTCAGTGGGGTTCCCTTATGTAGCTTCCAGAGCCACGTGACTTCCAGGGCTAACTAATTCTCTCTAGAATCTATACCTGGTCTCGTCTCTGTTGCCTGTGGTCATACTCACCTGAGCAACCTCAAACAACCAGGTGAGATGTCTTCTACTGGATACAAAGCATTATGCTGATGGTGGAGTGGAAAGAAACATCCCCCTTTTCTCCCCCACTCCCCAGCCCTGCCCTGCTGCACTCTGATAGATGGACCAGAAAAAGACAGTGATTCTCCTAATAATTGGGGGTGTCACAGTGTAGAGTGCTGTGTGATTCTGGGCAGGTCACTTTACCTTGTTTGCCTCAGTTTACTCATCTGTTAAATGAGCTGGAAAAAGAAATGGCAAACGCCTTCAGCATCTTTGCCAAGAACACCTCAGGAACTCATGGCTGAAAAACAGAACAGCCGACTTTGTCCAAAGATACACCCCAGGTATACCGCTCTCCCCAAAGCTCTCCCGCTTGGTCAGCTCTAGACCTGGAGAGCTGGCTCTCCACCCTCAAATTTCAACAAGAAAAATCCTAAAGACCTACCAAGGGCCTGGCTATGCCTTTGCACGTTGTTGAACAAATGTAAACCTGGTTGTTCTGCATCAGCTGCCCTGACGCTGGCAGGGCCTCAGTTACCCAGGGCTGTCCTCCCTCATCCCCCCCCCAACACAGAGACATGGAAGCAAATGTCCAGCATCATTGGATAAGCAGCCACCTGCACCTGAACGCCAAGGTGAACCCATCCCTCTGAGCCCTGTGCTCTTGCGCAAAGTGGAAACTCAAGATGTGCAAAGTTGGGGAGTCCTCCCCATATGTTCCTCGGGACCAGCTGGCCCCACCTGTGCCAGTGCATCCCGCAGCGGATTGATCAGCCACAGTCGGACACTCTGTGACTTGAACACGAGGATGACACTTTGGTGCTCTCCTAGAACGAAGGACACCGACCGTACCATCCCGTGCCATCCATCCCTCTGGTACTTTGCAATCCTTAACATACTCTATATTAGTTAGATATCTTTATCTAACTATCTTTAATATCTTTCCTCCATCATATTCTTCCTTAATTCCTTGACGCGTCATGACATCTTCCACTAAAAAGTGAGAGCCGTGAGAGCAGAGACTATAATTCTTCTTCTTTGTAAGTCTAGGGTCTGTTCAGACAATAATAAATGTCTGTTGACTTACTGAATATGAACAAGTTATATGCTAATCGCAAAGTATTCCTATTTCTGCTGCATTAAAGTAGGCCCTTTAGACCCTCCCACACATGCAGAAATGTTTGCAGCAGTGTTTTTTGTCGTGGCGAAGAATTGGGAAGTGAGTAGATGCCCATCAATTGGGGAAGAACTGAGTAAGTTATGGGATTTGATTATTGTTCCTTTAAAAAATGATGGACAGGCTGATTTTAGAAGGGCCTGGAAAGATTTACAAGAAATGATGCTGAGTGAAACAAGCAGAGCCAGGAATACGTTGTACACAAGAGCAAGATTATGCAATGGTCAACTCTGACAGATTTGGTTCTTCTCAGCGGGTCAGTGATCCAAAGCAATCCCAATAAGCTTTGGATGGAGAACGCCGTCCCCATCCAGACTAAATATAAAGCAATACATGCTATGTTTATTTTTTTTCCCTCGATTTTTCTCATGATTTTTCTTTTCTAATATGACTCATATGGAAATAAATAAAAATGAATCTATATGTATAATAAAAATGTTATTTTACATGTATTTGGGGAAGATTAAAATATTTGTTTAAAAATTAGGCCCCTTAAGGGAACTCAGTGTGGTTCACAACATAGTATTTTCATGCTTTCTGTTGATGTTTGCTTGCATTTAGTTTTCCTTCTCAGGTTTTTTTTTTTCTTGTAGATCCAATTTTTCTTGTGCAGCGAGATAGCTGTGTAAATATGTATACATATATTGGATTTAACATATTTTAACATATTTAACATGTATTGGACTACCTGCCATCTAGGGAAGGGGGTGGGAGGAAGGAGGGAAAAATTTGGAACAGAAAGTTTTGAAAACATATGTAGATATGTAGATAAAAAACTTTAATAAAAAAATTAAATTAAAAAATAAAAATTAGGGCAGCTAGGTGATGCAGTGGATAGAGCACCAGCCCTGAAGACAGGAGGACCTGAGTTCAAATCTGGCCTCAGATACTGAACATTCCCTAGCTGTGTGACCCTGGGCAAGTCACTTAACCTCAATTGCCTCAGCAAAAAAGCAAAAAAAAAATTTTTTAATTAGCAGAGTACAGAATTGAGCTATTGTAAATGTTAAATTAAATTACATATTCTGTAAGGGTCCACTCTGTGCAAAAATTCCATTCTTGACCCTGACTGCAAAGATGAATCATGACATAGTTCCATCCCTTGAAGAGGTTACAATCTAGGTTCTTACAGATAATAAAAGTGATTTATTTCTTTCAATACAATTGCATAAGTAGAACCTGAAGGTTTGCAACATACATTATTATTTGAAGATCACAACAATCCTAGGAGGGAAGTGATCCCCATTTTATGGATGAGGACTCAGAGGCAGACAGACCTTAAGTGGCTTGCCCAGGGTCATACAGCTAGTTAATGTTGGAGGCCGGATTTGAATTTAGGTCTTCCAGTTTTCAAGTCCTTTGTAATCCAATCTCACTATTCCACAACAAGCATAAGGCCTCAAGTGGCTTTTTATGAGCTACCTGGTTATGTTTAGCTCTCATGTAAAGCTTTAGCAGGGGGCAGTTAGGGAATAAAGTGAATAAAGCCAGGCCTGGAGCCAGAAGACTTAAGTTCAAATCCAACTTCAGATATTTACCAGCTTGTGAACCTGGACAAGTTACTACATCCTGTTTGCCTCAGTTTCCTCATCTGTAAAATGAGCCAGAGAAAGAAATGGCAAAGCACTCTAGTACCTCTGCCAAGAAAACCCCAAAGGGGGGGATGGAAAATGCTAATCACACCAGAGAGAGAATCATGGAGACTGAATATGAATTGAAGATATCATTTTCACCATTTTTGTTTGTCTGTTTTTTCTTTCTTATATTTTTTCTTTTGATATGATTTTTCTTGTACAACATGATAAACGTGGAAATATGACCAAAAGCTTAGCACATATTTAACCTACATCAGATTGCTTGCTGCCTTGGGAAGAGGAAAGGGAGGGAGGAAGAAAAATTTGGAAAATAATATTACAAGAATGAATGTTGATTTACCATAATTTACATGTATTAGACTTCCTGCCATGTAGGGGAGGGTTGGGGGGAAGGAGGGAAAAATTTGGAACAGAAAGCTTTGCAGCAGTCAGTGTTGAAAAATTACCCATGCATAAGTACTCACTATTTGACAAAAACTGCTGGGAAAATTGGAAACGTGTGGAAGAAATTAGGGCTTGACCCACATCTAACACCACATACCAAGATAAGATCTAAATGGGTTCATGATCTGGATATAAAGAGTGATACTATAAGTAAATTAGAGGAACGTAATATAGTTTATCTCTCAGACCTATGGAGATGGAATAAATTTATGTCCAAAGAAGAACTGGAACTCTTAATTGAAAACCAGATAGATAACTTTGACTATATTAAGTTTAAAAGTTTTTGTACAAACAAAACCAATGCAGACAAGATTAGGAGGGAAGTAATAAATTGGGAAATCATCTTTACATCTAAGGGTTCTGATAAAGGTCTCATCTCTAAAATATATAGAGAATTGTCTCATATTTATAAAAATTCAAGCCATTCTCCAATCAATAAATGGTCAAAGGATATGAACAGATAATTTTCAGAGGATGAAATTAAAACTATTTATAGTCATATGAAAAGGTGCTCCAAATCACTATTGATCAGAGAAATGCAAATCAAGACAACCCTGAGGTACCACTACACACCTGTCAGATTGGCTAAAATGACAGGAAAAGTTAATGATGAATGTTGGAGGGGATGTGGGAGGGCTGGGACACTGATGCATTGTTGGTGGAGCTGTGAACGGATACAGCCATTTGGAGCTATGCTCAAAAAGTTATCAAACTGTGCATACCCTTTGACCCAGCAGCATTTCTATTGGGCTTATATCCCAAAGAAATCATAAAGGAAGGAAAGGGCCCCACATGTGCAAGAATGTTTGTGGCAGCCCTTTTTGTGGTGGCTAGAAACTGGAAACAGTGGATGCTCTTCAATTGGAGAATGGCTGAATAAATTATGGTATATGAATGTTATGGAATATTATTGCTCTGTAAGAAACGACCAGCAGGATGATTTCAGAGAGGCCTGGAGAGACTTGCATGAACTGATGCTGAGTGAAATGAGCAGAACCAGGAGATCATTATACGCGGCAACAACAGTACTATATGACGATCAATTCTGATGGACATGGCTCTCTTCAACAATGAAATGTCTCAAATCGGTTCCAACTGTTCAGTGAAGAAAGCCATATACACCCAGAGAGAGGGATATGAAATGTGGACCACAACATAACATTCTCATACTCCTTGATTGATGTTTGCTTACATTGTATTTCCTTTATCTGATATATCTTTTGTGTAGATAAGATTTTTCTTGCACAACAATGATAAGTTTGGAAATATGTATACATATATTCAATTTGCCAATATTTTAACATAATTAACATGTAGTGGATATCCTGCCATCTAGGGGAGGGGTGGGGAGTTGGGGGGAAAATTTATAACAGAAAGCTATATATGGGTTAATGTTGAAGAATTACCCACACACATGTTATGCAAATAAAATAAAAAAAAGAAAAAGAAAAAGAAAAAAGAAAAAAAAAGAAAAATTACCCATGCATATGTTTTGCAAATAAAAAGCTTTAATTAAAAAAAAAAGAATGAATGTTGACAACTATCTTTACACATATTTAGAATAAAATGCTATTGAGAAAAAAATAAAAGAAAACCCCAGATGGGCTTAAGGAGGGCCAGGAACAACTTAAGTGATACAATAATAACAGCAACAAAGGCTTTAGCTCTCCCCAGTAAAGGAGAGGCTTAGTAGCTTCTATTGGCCAGCAGATAGCAGCAGAGAGCAGTGTGTGGTCAAACACAATCAGAGATTGTGGGAGAGAGGCATGTATATACATCCTGCAGAAAGCCATATAGGTGTGCTTACCTGGCCAGGGACATACCTGAATATGTGCCTTTGTTGTGTTTCCTGCATTGTGATCACACCTATTTTCTCTGTCATCCACTGTGGAAGAACAGGGAATAGGGAAATATTTTGATTTTATTTCATGTGTTTTGAGAAGTCATTCTCAAAGTCATTCTTGTCACTTAATTGGCTATGGTGTTTGACTGAAAAATGTATTCTTCTTTGCCTTTATAAAGAAACTCACTGGGGGGGGGGGGGCTTGAGACTGGCTTTTTTTTGAAAATGGGCTAGTTTTCAAGGAGCTCATGTGTGAGGGGAGCCAAGTGGTTACCTGGGAAAAGGGTTTTTAAAATGTGACCTGTTTTAGATTGATGGTCCTGCTTCTTCTGCTAAATGGCCATGAGAACTTGGACAAGTCATTTCACTGATCTCTCAAGAACCAAAATTTCACCAGCTTACCCAATGAGACCCATTCACATTTTAATGCCTATCTTGTAGTTCAGTAGTTCTGTGATCTCAGAAAAAGTCAATGCCATGGCTAGGTGGCACAGTGGATAGAGCACCAGCCCTGAAGTCAGGAGGACCTGAGTTCAAATCTGGTCTCAGACACTTAACATTCCCTAGCTGTGTGACCCTGGGCAAGTCACTTAACCCCAATTGCCTCAGCAAAAAAAAAAAAAAAAAGCAAAAAAAAAAAGTCAATGCCAGCTTTCAGGTGATAACTTTCCTGAACTCAGTGAGGAGGGTCCATCTGTCAAGTAGGGATAAAAATACCTGCATTATATATGAGTCAGGAGTGCTGTGAGCAGCAAATATAATACTGAATGTCCAAGTTCTTGGGAAATTATGTGCTGCTTAGCTTTGTTGAACTGCTTTCCTTCCTCCCTCCCTTCCTCTCTCCCTTCCTCTCTCTCTTCCTCCCTTCCTTCCTTCCTTCCTTTCTTCATTTTTAGAAATAGCTCTCCGTGTTGCACAGAGGAAAAGAAATACAGGTGAGGTAAAACCCAAAGCTATCAAAATGTTAGAAGAAAAAAAGCTGAAGCATTTGTCAATATTCCCTTATCTCGCAGGTAATAAAGAAAGAAGAAAAGATGAGGTGCCTGCTCCTTTGGGATCCCTACAAAACATCTCTGTTGAAGACCCTTCCTGTTGTGCTCTGGCCCTGGGCTGCTGGCCAGGCCAGACCTCCCGGTTCACTCCCAGCTCCCTCTGGTGCCTCAGCAGTCTCTGCCTTGCCGCCTGTCCAATTGTACCTGTGGTCAGGGCAGCACAGCTCAGTGCTTACCCCTCCACTCATTTCTCATTTTATCCACGGAGGCAGGCTCTCAGCCCCTTGGGAGCAGGACCTCATTTTATCCTTCTTTTGTTCCTCCCATGATGGGGCATGGGGAACTTCATTTGATTCAATTCTATCATTGATTATGTGGCTACACCATGGTGTAAGGCACTGTCCTAAGTGTTAGGGAGACCAAGACAGAACAGAACAGGCCCTCCCCTCAAGATGCTTACATCCTACTGCTAAGAGGGAGACGCAAGAACAGAAATAAGTGAATAAAAGATAATTGGAGGAGACGAATAAATAAATGGAGGTTTTATGGACGTGTTACTGAAGTTAAGCCTTGAAAAAAATTAAGGGATTAAAAAGTCAGAATTGGAGTGGGAGTCTATTCCAGGTATAATATGGATTCCCCAAGAATATAGGCTCACACAGGCCAGGTCTGATCCTGGGGACTGACCCAGGGATCAGTTTCTCTTATTAACTTATTATGTCCCTACCTGAGATTAACTCCAGAAAATCTCCAATGCAGCTTAGGTGTACCTCATATTTATTGTAAATTTACATTCTATTTTATTTTCACTAAGATCTACCTTCTCTCTCATCCTATACACACACACACACACACACACACACACACACACATTAAGAAAGCAAGAAATAGAAAATCTTTCTTACAAACAGCTTTAGTCCAACCAAAATTTCTTTCAGGGGGTACCTTAAGTCCTTTTTTATTCTGCCAGGAGGGAGGCAGCAGGTATCACCAGGAGTCCTTTAGAATCATCATGTTGATGGGTATTCCTCAGCTGTTTCTCTTTACAATGTTTTTGTGATCATACAAGTTGTCCCCCTGGTTCTGCTCACTTCACTTTGCATCAGTTCCTATGTGTCTTGCCAGGTTTTTCAGAAACCATCCCCTTCTTCATTTCTCACAATACAATACAAGCACAATTGATGGGCTTTCCCTCAGTTTCCAGTTCTTTACCACCACAAAAAGAGCTGCTAGAAGTATTTTTGAACATATAAGTGCTCTTCCTCTTTCTTTGATCTCTCTGGGGTACAGCCCTGGGACTGATATTGTTTGGTCAAAATGTGTACAAACCACAACATAGTACTTTAACATTTAGATGTTTGACATATGTTGTTTTATTTGGTCTTCCCAGTAATGCTGGGAGGTAGGTGCTATTCTTGTTCCCATTTTGCAGATGAGAATATTGAAACTGAGAGAAGTACTATCTCTACACATGGCCACTGTGCACGGCAGCTTCCTGGAGCCGTGGGTGAGAGTAGAGGAGGTCAGGTGGACAACACAGATGAATGAATGAACAGCCCTCATGAACCCCAGAGGGGTCAATCACTCCCCCCATACATAGGCTAAATCAGACAGAGAGTGATGGACAGGTTTCAGACCTTTGGTGAGTTGGGGGCCCTCTACCCCCAGCATGCAGAGACTTTCCCTGGTGGAATGGGGAGATGATAACTTGTCTCACACGGGGCAATATGGGGGTCTTAGAGCTTGGCCAGACATGGAAGCCTCCCAGGGCACCCACAGCATTCTGGGCCATCACCAGTCAGCTTGCCCCTAGGCTCTGATGGAGAGAAGGGAGAGACTGACCACTTTGTGCACTTGTGCCTCACTTAAATCCAATGCACTTGCAAGTCAAGACATCCATGATCTCACTGGCCCTCTCTGCACGGGAAGTTCCACAGCCCCTCGTACATGTGTAGAATGGGCTTTCTAGCTCCACTTTCCCAGGGCCAAGCTGCTGCATCGATTCTCCTGCTTCCAGGCTACTCTAAAGAGAACAGGAGATTTTTTTTCTCTGCTCCCATTGACTGTGTTTCTTTCATTTTTAGGGGCCAGGAACTAGTCCACCAAAGCCATTTACCCACTTAACATCAGATAGCTTTTACGAAGGAATATATATATATATTTTTGCAATGTACCCACTTACGAATCTCCCACCTTTTTATTAATTTTATTTTATTATTAATTATTAATTAATTAATTAATATTAATTAATATTAAAGCTTTTTATTTTTCAAAACATATGCATAAATAATACTGCAACATTAGCCCTTGCCAAACCTTGTGTTCCAGTTTTTCCCTTCTTCCCCTAGTTGGCAAGTAGTCCAATATATGTTAAACATGGTAGAAATATATGTTAAATTCAATATATGCATACATATTTATACAATTCTCTTGCTCACAAGAAAAATCAAATCAAACCAGAAAAGAAAATGATGAAGAAAATAAAATGCAAGCAAACAATAACAAAAAGAGTGAGAATGCTATATACAAAGGAATATTTAACACCAGGACAAGGTACAAACCTGTTCCCCCTTAGCACTTGGGAGCATAATCCCTGATCTGGTCACCTCAGTCTCTGAAAAGTTTTGGGTCAGGCTCAAAGTTTAGTTCAGTTTCTATATAGCATTGGTAGCACCTAGCTCTTAGAAGGATTATGTCATGGCTGCCGGCTACCACTCGTTTCTGCTTTTACTCCCAAAAAGGGAGTTCCTCAAGGAACAATTTTGCTGGTTGCAAAACCTGAACTCTGGAAAGACGAGATGCTGGAGGACGCTCTGGACCTTTCAAGGTCTACAAGAAAACTTACTGAAAATTTCCAGAAATCCTAAGATAAAGAGATTAGGCTTGAGCAATACATATCAGGGAATCTGTCAATCAACCAGTCAACAAGCATTCTATTGAGCACCTACTCTGTGTCTGTGTCCGGCACTGTATTGGACGCTTAATATACAAATACAAATATGCCTGTGACCAGGCTCTGCTAGTCAGCTGAATAGGTTACAGGGTCCCCAGCTCCTATACAAGAACTCAGGATAATAAAAGTCAATTGGATATAGGGTAGCCTGCTTATATCACCCCATAGAAAATGGCGATGATGTAAAGGACTCATGACCCATGAATAGAAGACTGTTTCAAAGGTATCCAAGATCCCACAGAACGCACAAGCAAATTCAAAAATATACAAGCAGCCCATAACCTCACAGCCATAAGGCAGGGCAGCACCCCCTTCCACAGGACTCACTCTGCCTGTTCCATTCACTGTTATAAATTCACTCAATTTCCCAATTCCCTGGACTCCTTGGATTCCCTAGTGTGGGTGAGCCTCCCCTTTCTCCAACTGGAAAGTCTTGTCTCACTCCTGATGCTAAGCTTTCCAAATTGAGACCCTCAAATTTGGTGTCCCCGTCAAAGCCTTTCAGTCCTGGGGCTGCTGGAGCTGTCTTCCTGATCTGACTCTGGGATCAGGCTGCCTAGGAGATAGAAAGCTTCTCCTCTCCATGAGGTTTTAGGGGGTCAGGAACAATGTGTACAAGCTGACCCCTCTGCCATGTGTTTCTGCAGGAATCCTGTCAGTGACCCAACCAGAGAGCTCTCCATCCTCCAGTGTCTGATCTGTGCTCAGAAAACAATGATCAGCACATGTGCAAGAATGTTTGTGGCAGCCCTTTTTGTAGTGGCTAGAAACTGGAAACTGAATGGATGCCCATAAATTGGAGAATGGCTGAATCAATTATGGTATATGAATGTTATGGAATATTATTGTTCTGTAAGAAACGACCAGCAGGATGATTTCAGAAAGGCCTGGAGAGACTTGCATGAACTGATGCTGAATGAAATGAGCAGAACCAGGAGATCATTATACACAGCAACAAGACTATACATGATCAATTCTGATGGACATGGCTCTCTTCAAAAATGAAATGCTTCAAACCAGTTCCAGCTGCTCAGTGATGAAGAAAGCCATATACACCCAGGGAGAGGCCTGTCAGATCTGAGTGTGGACCACAATCTTTTAATGCTTTCTGTGAATATTTTCTTACATTTTGTTTTCCTTCTCAGGTTGTTTTTTTTTTCTCTTTCTAGATCTGATTTTTCTTTTGTGCAGTAAGATAACTATAGATATGTATACATATATTGGATTTGTCATATAATTTAACATTTAACATGTATTAGACTACCTATCATCTAGGGGTAGGGGTGGGGGGAAGGAGGGGAAAAATTTGGAACAAAAAAGGTTTTTTTGCAAAGGTCAATGTAGAAAAATCACTCATATGTTCTGTAAATAAAACGCTTTAATTAAAAAAAAAAAAAAAAAAAAGAAGGAATCCTAGGGAAAAAAATGGTGACTCAAGCCCTACAAAATGAATTAGCATAGATTCCTAGGGCAATGTCTTATAAGCCTTTGAATCTAACATTACTATTATTTTAAATATATATTTAATTTCTTTCATTAAATACTTACCAGGTGTGTGTGTATGTGTGTGTGTGTGTGTGTATTGCTGAGTCAATTGGGATTAAGTGACTTGCCCAATCACATTTAAAAAAAATATAACATTCCCTAAAAAATCAAGTTCCAAATTCTTCCCTCCCTCCCCCACCCTTTTAAAAACAAGAAATATAGCATTATATATGTGAAGTCATGTGTAACATATTTTCACATGGCCATGTTGCAAAAGGAAAATACAAAAATCCAAGGGAAAAAAAAAAGAAAACAATGATCAGTATGGAGGAAGCCTAACAAGATGTGACAATATGATTATAAGGCAGAACACTGGGATTCGTGGTAAGATTTATATGAACTTATGTGAACAGAGACTTAGATTATAAAACTTACATGCAGCAAAGAATAAAGAAAAGGAAAACAATTTCTATAATGATTAATAAGACTTTTATGAAGCAAAGGGCAATGAAAATGAAAACAATTTCTATAATGATTATAAAAATGTAAATGAGAACTACCACTACAGATCAAAAGTGAATGCTTGCTTCTTTTGTGGTGGCAAAAAATCAGAAATTTTGGAGATGCCCATACATTGAGGGAATGACTGAACAAGTTCTGGTATAGATTGTGATGAAATACTATTTTTTTTTTTGGCAAGAAATGAGTGTCTAGATTTCTGAAAAACCTGGAAAGTTTTGTGTGAACAGATGCTAAGTGAAGTAAGCAGAACCAGGAAAAAACATTGTATACAGTAACAGCAACATTGTGTTTAATGATCAACTATGATAGATTTGTGTGTTCTCAAAAATTCAATGATCCAAAAGACTATCCACAGCCAGAAAAAGACCTGATGGAGTCTGAATGCAGATCAAAGCATACTATTTTCACTTTTGTTGCTTTTTTTTTTTCATGGTTTTCCCTTTGTTTGGATTCTTCTTTCAATAACATGCCTAATGGGGAAATGTTTATCATGATTGCACTTGTCTAACCTATATCAGATTGCCTGCTGTCTTGGGGAGGGCAGGGTAGAAAGGGAGGGAAGGAGGAAAATTGGAATTCAAAAATCTTATAAATATGAATGTTGAAAACCATTTTTACATATAATTGGAAAAAATAGAATATTAAGTGAAAAATATTTTTAAATGAATGTGGATAATAAATAAATGTGGAAATACATTTAAAAGAATTGCACATGTTTAACCTATATTGGATTTTTTGCTGTCTAAGGGAAGGGAAGGGGAGAGGGGAGGGAGAAAAATTTGGAACACCAAGGTTTTGCAAGGGTGAATGTTGAAGACCAACTTTGAAAGTATTTTGACATTAAAAAGCTTTTATTAAAATTTTTTTAATGAATACTCAGATTTTGTTTTCTCTCAGGTTTTTTTTCTTCCTTCTTGGTCCGATTTTATATTTTCTTGTATCTTTGTATTTCTTCCTTAATGATCCAAACTGTATAAATATGTATACACATATTGGATTTAACATATATTTTAACATATTTAACATGAATTGGACTACCTGCCATTTAGGAGAGGGGGTGGGGGAAGAAGGGAAAAATTTGGAATAGAAGATTTTGCAAGGGCCAATGTTGAAAAATTATCCATGCATATGTTCTGTAAATAAAAAGCTTTAATAAAAATTTAAAAAATAAAATGAATATTCAGTCATTAATCAGGCTAAGGGTGACTTTGAAGAAAGAACATGAGAATGCACCTTACTCTTTGTTTAGAGGTGGGGGACTACGGATGCTGAATATTGTATAAACTATTAAGCTTGATTGGTTTCTTGGTTAGTTTTGCTGAACTGCTTGCACACCCTCTCACCCTTCCTTCCTTCTTTGTTAAAAGGATTGGCTCTCTGGGTGGGGAATGAGGGAAGAATATTTTGAGAAATAAAGATGATATAAAAATAAAAAATTATCCAAAAAGTTAACAAAATCTTTTAAAAAGTTTAGCTGAGTATATAATTTCAGTGTTCTCTCACCTAAGGCAGCCACACAAATTTGACCTTCACCATCCCTCTCTCCCTTTCTCCACCATAGCTCTGCAAATCCCCAGCAACAGGAAAGAACAGAGAATCCCCAAAAGGGTCAAAAGTGTTCTGTTACCCTCTCTCAGCTGTGACAAGATTGCTTTTTCCTGAGCTCCAAGCAGCCTCCATGCTGGGCTGTCACTGGAACCAATCAGATGTGTGCTCTTACAAAGGTGGCAAGCCATACATCCACCCTCCATGGGGGAGAGGGGCCCTGAGAAGGACTGAGAGAACCCCTGAGCCTCCTCACAAAGACCTGGGAGAGCGGCTTAAGAGGGGGTCTCCCACCACACTTTTCCTAAGCCTTAACAGCTTTCAGCTCTTCAGGGTTTAGCTATTTAAAGCCCCTAGAGACAGGGCTGATTCTCAGTCAATCTTGTTCCCTTCTTGACTCAATCAGAGAAGTGTTAACACCTGATAAAGAGATCAGGGAATAGCAGCATCTCTAGGGTTGGCTTAACACCTCATTAATACCTTATGATTGATTACATTCTGGGCCTTGGTGACTATATAGTGGGGGGGTAAGCCCCCTCCCTTACACTGACCAAGAAATTATAACAATGCCCCCCCCAAATAATTATGACCAAGTGAGATTCATACCAGGAATTTACTGAGAGTTCAAATTAGGAAAACCATTAGAATTTTGAACTGTTAATATACCCCTCAGGGTTACTGGGAGGATCAGATGAGACAGTATTTGTAAAGTATTTTTTCAGTTGTCTGACACACAGTAGGTGCTACATGTTGGAATAATTTTTATTAGCATGTATTGATATGCAAGGTTTCACTGATGGGGGCTATGGCTGACATTTATAGGGGTTAAGGTTTATAAACCACTTGACATATATTACATTTGATCCTTAAAATAATGAGATGGTTAGGTGTTGCTGTGGATAGAGCACCAGCCCTGAAGTTAGGAGGGCCTGAGTTCAAATCTGCCCTCAGATGTTTAACACTTCCTAGCTTTGTAACTGGGCAAGTTACTTAACCCGAATTGGCTCAGCAAAATAATAATAATAATAATAATGAGGTGGGGGAGATAGGAGGTTAGTCACTTGTCCAAGGTGGACACAGTAGGACTGGTCTGAGGCAGCATTCAAATCCTGGCTTCTAGATCACTGCTACCTATCAGGAGACTATATTTTAAAAGAAAGATCATCAGAACTCATGCTGAATGAAGCAAGCATAAGCAGGAAAACATTGTACACAGCAACAATAAGATTGTATGATGATCCACTAGGATAGACTTGGTTCTTCTCTGCAAATCAGTGATTTAAGGCAATTCCAATAAACCCTGGATGGAAAAGGCCATCCAAATCCAGAGAGATGAATGTGGATTAACATACATTATTTTCACTCTTTTGTTTTGATTTTTTTCTCCCAACCTGACTCATATGAAAATATATAAAAATAAATGTGCATGTACAACCTAAAAAAATAATAAGAGAGTCATCATTGTGAACTCAGGTATTTCCCTTTTTATTTCCTTACAGAGAGAGTCTGAGAGTACGGCTAGTGGGAAAGGAAGATTCCTTGCCTCAAACATCTTTATTAGCTCTTTTGTGGATGAAACACATTAGTGTTCTTCCACAGGGCCTGGGAAGGATTCTTCCTCAGTGCTGTTCCAGGACCCCAGCCTCCTAGTTAGTTAAAAGTGGAGGGATTTCTGGGCAACACAAGTTTCAGGAGTAGCCCTCGGTAACTCCTAGGCATTTTGGTGGCGTGAATTGGAAACTGGGTTCAAATCCTCCCTCAGACACTTATTGGGTGAAGGTACCTGGATGAGCCTCTCTGGGCCTCCTTTTCCTGATCTGTAAAACGAGCAGCTTGTTGTTGTTGGTCCCTCAGTTACCTCCAGCTCTCTATCTTTGCCTTTAGAGATCCATCCTTTTAAGACAATGAGGAGGTTTTAGCCAGCTACATCCAGTTCTTGAGGAGTGTTCCAGTATTCTCAGCTTACTTCCAATAGAGCCACAAGGAAACTTCCTCAAGCCCACCTCCAGTCCTGAGTAGCTGGTCCTGTGGTCTTATATATAACTGACTGTAGAACCACAAGAGCTGATGACCTAGACTGTGGCTGACCCATACCTGAGTATGGGAGTACAACCTCCCAATCTTTCAGCTTCCAGCTTGGCGTGGGAGTTGGTACACTTTCAGCTGGCCACTTCCTCCCTCTGTGTCCAGAATACACATGGAACCTCTGTTAATTTGTTTCCTATGCTTAGGTGAATGAGTATTCCACAATGGGAGAGTGCAGGTGACCTGGGAACTTCAGGAGGTACAAGATGATGGAGCCAGTCAAGGAGCTGGCGTAGCAGCCAGGGGACAGCTGGCAGACTTCCCCTCCCAGTTCATGAGCAGAAGTGGGGAAGAGTCCCGCTTGCAGCAGAGGGGCTGGCCTGGCAAGGAGTGCCCTGCCCAGCAGCAGAGAGATTCATGGAGCGAGACTCCATGGAGCAAGAAAAGGACTTTCAGGGCAGGCCTTAGGAAGTGCCCACGAGGCTGGAAGAGTGACCCACTACTTTTCCTTTCAGAGATCTAAGATTATCACTGAGGGATTGTGGGTGATAACCCACATTCCTGAGCCCCCCACTTAAGGGCTCCCCATTATCAATCAGCCACCTGAAAGCCATTAGTTTTTGTAGAATATGTGTGGCCGTGTTGGGTCTTGTGCCTCCTGGTCACAAAGCCCTTATCACCCTTAGTAGACTCCTCGGGACCCTTCTCGCTGGGTCAAACCAGGTATGTTCTCCTCCCCTGGGCTTGAAGGACACCAGATCTCCCTGAAATCTCTCCACCAGGTCACTGCAGGGGCACAAGCCTCTCCAAGTGGCTCAGCCATTCCCCAAGGCCAACTCTGGAGGCCTCAGCTGCAGCCACTGGCCTCCAGGTAGTCTGGGCAAGCCTGTCCTAAAACTTCTTCACCTAAAATCAGGAAAGAGTAATCACAAAAGAATAGCAGCTTCTCCCAGCAGACAGCTCAAAACATACCTGCCTGCCTTTTGGGCTCCAGGCCCTGTTCCCTATTTGATCCAGCCAATTTCCCCCCCACCTTGCCTGTTGCCTGTTTACCCTTTGCACAAGACCCCTCCCCCCAACCCATGCCCTCAACTTCTAAGGGACTTCATTTACCCAGGGACCAAGTCTTGCTGACATCTGCCCACTTCCTCCTTCCTGTCCACACTCTACTCTTCACCACTTCGGGCATGTTTGGGAAATATCTTTGATCTTTTGGGGATATGTTCTTGGTAGGGGTATTGCTCGGTCACAACTTAATGATATTTGGGGATAGCTCTGAAAAGCCTTCCAGAATGGCTCTATCATTTCCCAGCTCCACCAAGAGGGCTCTAGGGTGTCTCCAACATTATCACAGAGTTATTTGGATGATAAGGTTCCAGTGGGTTGGAGGTGCTATCTGTCTGGCAGTCCCAAGTTTATTTTTCTTGCAAGGGAGTTTAAATCAGGGGTGGTAGTGAGTTGAGAGGACTTTAGGACCTTGTGGAAAATCTCAGTGCAGATATGTAGAGATCTAGATATAGATTAAACTATTCTGAGTAATCTTCTGGAGGAGACAATACAAACTAAAGAGATTGTGGCCTTTTTAGTGTGGTTTCCAAGATTGGACTCAGTCCATGTGAATCCAGGGCATGAGGTACTGGATACATAGGCTACAAACAAAAACTATATGACTAAATAAATGTGAAAAAAGAAGCCTTTGATAAAATAGAATACCCATTTATGCTAAAATGCTTAAATGGGTCTATGACCCTACCTATTTAAATGAGATGGTTAGTTCAGTGATGCAGATTGCACCCCTCTGTTCATGTCCTCCCATAAGTTTATCACTGGGGGCCCATTCAATGTGTTGAAGGTCTTTCTTGATTTCTCTTGACATGGCAAGGATATCAATAAGAGAGCACTTGGGCCATTCACCTGTCATCTTGTCTTGGATACACCATTTTCTTTTTCTAGCCTATCTTTCTTTAATGACATCTTTTGTTTCTCTTCTTTGACATCCCTCATTGACTTCAGTTGAAGCCCTGCTTATGGTGGCTGTCCTTTGTTCTGGATAAAGACCAAAATGACATCATTACATTGAGGTCAAGGTACTGTGTGTCCAATGATTGTGGCTGATCAGACCAATACAAGCTTGGAATGCACTCCGACAGTTCAGGCACAAATAGTTCACATGAACATTTGGAGTGGAGTTGTCTCTACATTTGCACATATCACATTTCTTTTGAGTTACTACAATTCTGCCTTGCTCATAGAACAGGGTGCCATATAGACATAGACATAGACATATATATATATCCCATATCTATATCAATCAATCAACCAATCTATTCTATACAAGCATAAAAGACTGATCATACAATTGCATGTCATAATTTCTACATAGGATTCTCTATCTAACCCTAATTCATTTTAGACTCTACCCAGAACTATTATCTTTCCCTTTCTAATCTTTAATCTCTCCCTACTTATTGGTTACTTTCCTTCTTCCTACAAACACATTCAAATCTCTCTCATCCTTATGAGATCAAAGATTGAACATTGTCAGCCATGTACATGAATTGGGGCTGAAAATGTGAGATGATGAAACAGTCACCTATTAGTTGCTGAGTGGAAAATGTCAGTGACTTTTAAGAAAAGTGATTCTGCCCTTAGATCTCTTCCTTCAACCTTTGAGAGGGGTATTGTGTAATCTGTGACTTCCTGAGAAGGGTTGGTAAGGGTGGTGACCAGAATGGAAAAGGGGGAGGGTGCTCAGCAAGGCGAGTTTGAGCCTGGGTCTCTGGCTGCCTTGTCTTTTTCTGTATCTCTTTTTTCTGTTCCTGGTGACCAAATACTAATCTTGGCACGCAGGAGTCCAGGCTTGTAAGTAACCTTGTCAACTGAAGAGGTTCAGAGATCCTTGTTTCTCAATCAGCACTGGTTGCATGTTTGAAGGAATCCCTAATAGCTACTGTACAGCTCTTGCTGATAGTGATCAGACGCCTGAGAAGAAGCCCAAATCATTGACTCATCTGCTAGAAAGCATTTACTCTGAGGAAGACAGTGCAATGCAAAGGTGAAATGTAGAATGAATAATTCTTTAGAGTTTCACAAACTATTTTATGTTCTGATGAAATTAAAGAATCCTCTTGAGACAACAAGCATAATAATACATTAAGTTGCTGAATCCTGTTTCCTATCAATACACATTTCTGAGTGAATTTAACATTTCATTTGTATGCAGAAAATATCTGACTCATACTTGAATTGTAGTGTATGGTGAATACCTTTCTATTGCTCCCTTCAGGGAGATACTAGACAAGGGTTACAACTCAAGCTAATTTCCAAGTGAGATAAATGATGATCCAAAGAACCCAAGAAAAAAAAAAAAAACCTGACCCTCTCTCCTCAAGAGGCTCCTTCAGAACTGGAATTGAGTTTGCAAGTTTGTGGGTCTGTCGAGAGAACAGCCATGGGCAAGTACCCTAGTCCCTTGGGCTTAGCAGCAGTATCTATTGCCAGATTTGAAAAAAACAACAAACCTTTTATTATATCCCACTACCTCTTCTGCTGTCATCCTATAGCTTTCCTTTCTTTTTTTTTATAAAGCTTTTTATTTACAAAACACATGAGTGATTTTTCTACATTGACCTTTGCAAAAAAAAAAAAAGTTTTTAGCTTTCCTTTCTTAGTCAATTTCTTGAAAAAGCTGTTTACATTCAGTGCCTGCACTTCTTCCGATTCTAAATCTCATCAATCTGGCTTCCACCCTCACCACTTACCTAACATTTCTCTCTCCAAGATCATCAGAGCTCCCCCAATTCCCAAGTCTAGTGGTTCCTTTCAGTCCCCATTCTTCTTGACTTTCCTGCAGATTCTGACACTATACTACATTGTCCTTGTGGGTCCTGTTGACACTGTTCTTGCCTCCTTTTTCCTCCATGAGTCATACCATTGCTTCTCAGACTCCTTCATATTCCTTTACATTATCCACTTCATACCCGCTGTCTGAGGGAACATACCAAAGATTTTGCCTTGGATCCTTCTCTTTTCTCGACGCACTCTGAGTGGGTCTTTTCATGTATCTCGTCTTTGTACCTATCTCAGTCTTTCCATGTAATTTGTGTTCTCATCAGTCCCATTAGATGCCAAGTTTCTTGTGAGCAGGGTGTGAATCTCATGCATTTTGGAGGACAGCAATTTGCACCTGGTAAATGTTTCCTATGTAGTATTCAATTTTCTGTTGAGGAATTAAAAGCATGTTTTGGTGAGTTAGCAGTTGCTGGGGCAGCTTCATGATGGCCCTATGTCTTGATAAATGCTCCATTTGTCTCAATGCATCATCTTTTGAAGGCCTTTCTGAGGGTTTGGTTTTGTACTTTAATTCTTATGGAACATGTACACGGGCGCTATAATATCTGAGGCCCGAGATGAATCCCTAATACATGATGATTTAAATAGCACTTTATCGGAAAACCTTGGGTGGTGAGAGGGAATTTGGTGAATTACAGACTCCATCTAAGTCAATAGTGAGATATGGCAAGCAAAAAATATATCTTAGGCTGCACCCATAGTTAATGGTCAAAACTAGAGAGATTAACTCTGTTCTGGTGACACTGAGAAACTGGGGAATATTGGGAAGAGAGACCAGCATGGGCCTTAAAAATATCTCATGTAAGGACTGGTTGAAGAGACAAAATATTTACCATAGAGAATACTCAAGAGGAATATTATAACTGTCTTTGTGTATCTGTACAGCTGTTTTATTAAAGAGATTACTCTTATTCTTCTTAGAACCACAGGCTAGACATGTGATGTAAAACAATGAATTTGGATTTGATATTAGGAAAAATAACGGAGTTTTTAGGCTGCTTTGGGAGGTAGCGAGTTCCTCTTGCTTGAAGATCTCCAAGTAAAGGCTATATTAGAACCTTTTGGGTATGTTGTGGAGGGGGTGGTAGTGATGTGTATATCAAACACAGTTTAGGGTTTTTTTTTAGCATCTTTTTAAAATTTTAATTTTTCCACTTACATGTAAAAACAATTTTAATATTTTTCTTTTCAAATTTTGAGCTCCAAATTCTCTTCCTTCTTCTCCTTCCCTTTTCCTTGAGAAGGCAGGTGATTTGACATAGGTTACATATCTCAAAATCTTTTAGGGTGGTCTCTGAATAAGATTAAAATAAGTGTGGAAATATGTATACATATATTCGATTTGTCAAGTATTTTAACAATTAACATGTAGTGGATTTCCTGCCATCTAGGGGAGGAGTGGGGGACTAAGGGGGAAAATTTGTAACAGAAAGCTTTATAAGGGTCTATGTTGAAGAATTACCCATACATGTGTTTTGCAAATAAAACGTTTTAATAAAATATGTAATTGGGGAATGTTTAACAAAATAATACAACAGAAGTTAATTTGTGGTTTTTCTAAGTTAATATATAGCTCACAGGGATGCTTCTTCAGGTAGGAGTTGGACTAGATAGCTCAGGAATTCCTTTACAACAAACTGTAATGGAAGGAAGGAAGGCAGAAAGGAAGGAAAGAAGGAAGGAAAAGAAGGGAGGGAGGGAGGAAGGAAAACAGGAAGGAGGGAGAAATAGAGGAAGAAATGGAGGGAAAGGGAGAAGGAAGGAGGGATGGGGGAAGGAGGAAAGGAAGGATGGAGGGAGGGAAGGAAGGAGAGAGGACGGAAAGAAGGGAAAGAAATTATATACCATTCGGTCTGATCATTTTTTTTTTTTTTAAGACTGGTTTTTCCTCTCTAAACCAGGCTGAGAAGTACAGTGGTTACTTCTAAGTGATCCCAATTTGGATCTCTATGGGACCTTGGACCTGGCCTGGTTCACAACATCTTAGGCAGCCTGCAGTTCCCCACTCCCCAGACTCACCACACTGGTGCAGACTTTGTGTGGCAGTTGATTAGCACAGACCACCATAGCTTAGAACTCAAACTCAGGAAATCGATCTTAGCCTCCCTGGGAGGTGGGATTACAGGTATTTGCCATCATGTCCCCCTAAACATCTTTTTTTTTTGTTTGTCTGTTTTTTTGCTTTTTGCTGAGGCAATTGGGGTTAAGTGACTTGCCCAGGGTCACACAGCTAGGAAGATTTGAACTCAGGTCCTCCTGACTTCAGGGCTGGTGCTCTAACCACTGCGCCACCTAGCTGCCCCTACCCCCTAAACATCTTTTACAGAAGAGGAAACTTAGATGCTGAAAGGCTTATGTGCATTCACCCAGCACATCAGAAGTTGTCAACAAAAGTCCAGGTTCCCCGATTCTCAACTCAGGGTACTGGCAATATCGCTGCCCCTTAAACTGAGGCTCAGATGGTAACTTGCACAAATCCTCTGGTTAGAAAGTGATTCAAAAGGGACTGCTCTGGTCTTGGATGCCAACTGATGTATTTGTTTTTAGCACTGAGCATATTCCTTCAAGGACAGGCTTAAAGCCTATTTCCTCTGCAAAGTCTTGCTGACTCCTACCTGAGACCCACCTGGAATTATCTTGCCTCTGAATTTTCATAGCACTAATTAACCATTTAGCCAAATGGTAATTAACCATTTAGCAATGCCATCTTGTATTTAGTTATGTTTATAAATAAATGCCTGCATGCATGTATATGTAAGCCAATTAGCACGTGTCTAAAGCACCTCTGATGATGTCCCCTCAATGTGGAGGCTGCTGGGGAGCTTCCAGGGATAGAGTCTAATAGAAATGTCTTGGAAGGATGATAGAGTGTACAGACACACTCTAACTGGTTCAGATCTGCCGATCTCTTGGTGAACAGGAAACTCTTTGATGAATGGTAGGAGCCTTCTAGGAGGACCAGGAAGCAGAAGCTTGGCCATTTCCTCTCTGGTAGAAGTCGTGGGGTCCTTTGCTAATGTGTCTAGTGAGAAATCATACAGCAAGAGGAGAAGTCTTGGGCCCTTTTGTGGTTCTATGAAATGGGTCTTAGTTCTTGACCTCTGTTTTCTTAGCTCTGACTTTTTTTCCCCTAAAAGTCAGGAGAGCAAGCATGTGGCCAGGTAAGTTGTTTGGGTTTTGTTGGTTTTCTGCAGCCAGTTCAGCACTGATGCCCCAACTCAGCTTAAGGCTATCTGAGAAGACTCATCTGATGTAAACTTAGTGGGACCAATGCTATGCAGCAGTGGAACTAACTGTGAACCTAATCTTCCTAAACACCAAGATGGGATTGAGAATGTTCCCCTGGAGGATTGGGGAAAATTTGTATTTTTGCTATAGTACCATCGAAGGAGATACCCCTGTGAAAAACTAGTTACTATTAAGGGATTAAATGGAGCTGGGGAGCTTGTTGATCACTGATACCTAATGCTAAGTAGTGGAGAACAGCACAACTGGTGGAAGTTTGAGTCAATGACAAGTATCTTCAAGCCCTTTGGGCAACCCCTAAACCTCTTAAGGGGATGATGTAGCTAGTCTGGTTCTAGAAGTCAGCCAGCCCCCCCCCTTCCCACTATACATACATTCCTATATCATATATAATGGGAGGGGGGAAGCCAAGAGGCCCAGCTAGTCCTCCTAGCATGCACAATTGGCTCTTTTTGGGGCTGACCTGCATGGAGGCCTGAGGAGCCTATTTCCAGAAATACTTGGTGTCTATCTAGGGGAAAGGATGGGAGAAAGTGGGGGGAGGGAGATTGGAACACAATACTTTGCAATGGTCAATGGTGAAAAATTATCCTTGTATAAAAAGCTTCAATAAAAAAAATATTTTATATCTAAATCGGGCCCAGTCTTCAAGTCCAGGTCATGAAGCTTTCTTGGATTATGACAGTTCCCAATGACTGATTCCTCCCCTGAATTCCTATAGCATTTAAGAGTTTATTTCATTCCTTTGGTAGTTAGTCACATTAAAAAAAATTGGGGGGCACCTAAGTGGTACAGTGGATAAGAGTACCAGCCCTGAAGTCAGGAAGACAAGAGTTCAAATCTGACCTCAGACACTTAGTACTTCCTAGCTGTGTGACCCTGGGCAAGTTGCTTTAAAAAAAAAAAAAAAAATTCACTTTTTCATCTCCATTTTCTCCACTGGATTTGTTCCTCTTCCTTCTCAGAGAACCATGCTACCAGTTATTTTTTCCTATGTATATGCCTTTCTCCCCTTTCTTTTCCCCCATTCAAGTCCCCCATCCTTCAAGTCCCAGCTCAAATGCACTTTCTTTTATAAAACCATTGATCTCTTTCTCCCCAAATTCTTTGAGAAAATGGTCTTTATCTTTCTCATGGCATCCTGCATTGTATTATGGGTCTTTATAAATGCGTTTTGTCTCCTCTCCCCGACTTCTGCGTCCAAGGGACCGTTTCCTACCTGTCTTTCTAATTTTTGGATTGACTAGCACTGGCTCATAGAAAGTGCTTAATTTGTCAAGTGTTTAATGTATTGTTTTGTCTCCCTGATTAGGTTGAGAGTAGGGTCTTTATATTCATTTCATATCCCCAACCTAGTCCAGTACTCTTGCACACACACTTATGTTCTGTAAATGTTTGCTGAACATTAAACAAATGAAAGTCTTGTTTCCTTACCCAGGGAAATCGTAAACTTTGTTAGGGGAGGGACCTAATTCATTTTTTTATATCCCTAATTTAGTAGTACAGGAACTAGGTAGGAGGTGTGACTGCTGGGAAGTTAATGGCAGAGACCCATCCTTTATCACCTGCTAAGTAGGAAGCATTTGCTCATGAAATGCCATCAATGACATGGTCTGTGCCACTCGCAATCCTGAGGGGACATGGAAATTAGCTCACTATGTGTGTCTCCATTTTCTTCTCATCTTCACACTGTTTCCCAAGCCTGGGAAATGCTGTTCTATTTCTATGTGCTTGGCTAAACGGTGGGTGAGGACCCTCTTCTTTGGGTGGCCAGGCTTATCACCGAACATCTTGCCAGCTCTTCAGAAAATTCTATCTCAGGGTGAGGGTGTAGCCCAGATTTCTCACTTGGTTAATAAGGAAGGCTGTAGTTATCTGTCACCCAACCCTACTGCTTCATTCATTCATTCAAGAAACATCTGAGTGCCTAGCGTACAAGGGGCAGTAGGGGAGGTGAAGTTGTACAAGAAGGCTCCTGTCCTGCCCCTCTAGCTTGCAGTTTGGTACATGAGATAAACCACAGGCACAAATAAACACAAGATAAAGCAAAATTAAAAGGGGCTGAGAGGTAGGAAGATATTCCTGTGGAGTTCCAAAGCAGGGAGAAGCTGTCTGTCTACCTTTTCTCCTTACAATATTAAACTGAAACCACCATTTCCCATTCAGTCCTGTCCCAGGCCTCTGAAGAGGTTTTCATCTCCCTCTCTTTTTGCAGAAGCCAGGGGACATTACCAGTGCTCTGTCACATGGCTGGCTGCTCCGTGGTTTGTGTTGTTGAACCGTTTTTCTTTTGTTAAAGGTGGTGGCTACTTGGGCAGGACAATAGGAAGGGTGCTACTGGGGAACGAAGCAGATACAAAACAAGGTTTCAATAAAAAACAGGATTACGCCTTGTATTGAGGTTTCTGCAGGGCCTTTACTTCTCAATGCCTTTTCCATCTACACTCCTCCCCCAGTCACACCCGACAAAGCATGCCTCATTCTGTACCCGCAGTCCCCCACTTCTTTGCTAAGAGGAAGGAAGCAACCTTCCTTCATCCCCCAAAAGTTGCTTTACCCCTCAGAAGTGATTTAGGGAACTTTTGG
>JAJPUD010011585.1:0-39305 GCA_023553655.1 Myrmecobius fasciatus
GAAGGAAGGAAGGAAGGAAGGAAGGAAGGAAGGAAGGAAGGAAGGAAAGTGGGAAGAAGAGAGCAAAGGAGGAGAAAAGAAAGGAAGAGAAAGAAAAAGGAAGGGAAGACAAGGGAAGGGAAGGAAAAGGAAGAGAAGGGAAGGGAAGAGAAGGGAAGGGGAAAGAAAAAGTAAAGGAAGGGAAAATGAAAAGGAAGGGAAGGGAAAGGGAAAAGGAAGGGAAGGGAAAGGAAGACAGAGGACCTCAGTTTCAACCTCCAGTACAGTATGAAACTTACAGAGGAACAGCCAAGGTAGGAATCCCAGAACAAAGGGGAGCCTTCACTTCTGTCACTGACCATCAGAGCTTCTTAGTTAGCTGACAGTGGCTGAATCTAGCAACATTCCCTGTTGTCAGACCCAAACACAGAACAGGAACTTTCAGACTTCGAAGCAGAAAGATAGCAATTACACTCTTCCCTGGATCAGAACAGTTTGGGAGTGCTGAGAGCTTATAGGTCTCAAGCCTAAATAACCCTGAGATCAATACAACTCCCAATAACCCAAGGAATTAGCAAAAGAAACAGCCTAGACCTTCTCTACAGAAGTGCAGAGAACCCAGCCATAACATGAAATCTAAAGTCAGAAAGTAGGCTGGAAGAATTAGCAAAATAAAGATCTATATGAACAGAGAGAAGTGATAAGAATCTGTAGGACAATTTATACAAAGACAACATTATAGTAAACATAAATAACTTTGAGATAATAATAATAATACATACAAAAGAACTATTATGTTGACAGGAATGAATAAGATGCAAACCTAGAAGAAGAGAATGACTCCAAATATCTACAATCAAAGGCTCAAAGGGGCATATATCAACTAGAATTCCTAGAAGACATGAAGATAGAAATGAACAAAGTGTTAAAAATGTTGTCAATAAATGAGAGTGCTAAAGAAATAAATTAAAAAATAAACAAATCTGTTGAAGAAAAAATTAGAAAAAGAATTAAAAACTTTGTACAAGAGGTATAAAGCCCTGCCCAGGCAACACATTATCTGAAAACTAAAATGGACTATATAGAAGTTAATGACTCCATAAGAAAACCAAATATGTTAAAAACAAAGTCAAGATTGAAACAGAAAAATGCAAGTTATCTCATAGCAAAAACAACTCTTATGGAAAAATAGATCAAGGAGAAGAACTTAAGAATCTGAATGTCATTATGAAAGCAGAAACCTAGACATCATATTTCAAGATATCTTAAAAGAAAACTGCTCAGATCTTTTATAACCCATGTTGACAAAGAGGAAATTGAAGGAATTCACTGCAGTCACTTCCTGAAAGAAGCCTCCAAACAAAAAGTCTCTGGAGTACTATAGACAAAATTCAGAACTTCAAGTCAAAGAAAAAAAATAATGAAAGCAGCCAGAAAAAAAATTCAAATACCATTGATCCACAGGCATAACCACACGTGATTTAGCATTCATCATTATAAAGAACTAGAAAAGTTGGAACAATATATTCCAATACACAAAGAATATATGCTTAAAGCCAAAATTTATTTACTCAGCAAACATAAGGGTAATCCTACAAGAGAAAAAAGTAAATTTTTAATGAAATAGAGTATTTCTTATGAAAAAAGATCAGAGTTGTTTAAGAAAGTTCAAACATTGGAGAGCAATTTGGAGCTATGCTCAAAAAGTTATCAAACAGTGCATACCCTTTGACCCAGCAGTGTTTCTACTGGGCCTATATCCCAAAGAGATTTTTAAGGAGGGAAAGGGACCCACATGTGCAAAAATGTTTGTGGCAGCCCTTTTTGTAGTGGCAAGAAACTGGAAATTGAAAAGATGCCCATCAATTGGAGAATGGCTGAATAAATTATGGTATATGAATGTTATGGAATATTATTGTTCTGTAAGAAATGACCAACAGAAGGATTTCAGAGAGGATTGGAGAGACTTGCATGAACTGATGCTGAGTGAAATCAGCAGAACCAGGAGAACATTATACACAGCAACAAGACTATACGATGATCAATTTTGATGGACATGGTTCTCTTCAACAATGATGTGATTCAAACCAGTTGTGCTGCGATGAAGATAGTCATATACATCCAGAGAGAGGCCTGTGGGAACTGAGAGTGAACCACAACACAGCATTTTAACGCTTTCTGTGAATATTTCCATGCATTTTGTTTTCCTTCTTAGGTTGTTTTTTTCTTCTTCTCTTTCTAGATCTGATGTTTCTTGTGCAGTAAGATAACTGTATAGATATGTATACATGTATTGTATTTGTCATATAATTTATCCTATCTAGCATGTATTAGATTACCTGTCATCTAGGGGTGGGGGGTGGGGGGAAGGAAAGGAAAAGCTTGGGAAAAAAAAAGTTTTTTTGCAAAGGTCAATGTTGAAAGGTCACACATGTTTTGTAAATAAAAAGCTTTATAAAAAAAAGAAATTTCAAACATGAGTGAGGTGAAAAATAAAAAAGTAAATACAAACAATGAAAAAAAAGAGTAAGCAAGGACAAATTGCTAACTTCTAATGTGGGAGATGATATATATATTCCCTGGGAATCCTATCATTTTCAGGGTTCAGGAAGTCTCATTCAGACATAAAACTTGAGGGTAGTCCTATTATGTTTTGATGATTTTAGAAAGAAAAATGGAAAGGGGTGGAGGATTATCTCATAATAAGAATGTTCAAGAAAACATCTGTACAGACAAGAAGGAGGCTAAGTGGAGAGGACCAGCTTATACTTCAATCTCATTCTCATCTAAATGAGTCAAATGAGGAAAAAATACAAATACAAATACACACAAATGAATTAAAAAAATGCATTTATTCTCCAAGCAAAGAGGAGGGAAAAGAGAAGAGGAAGAATTAGAATACTAAGTACTAAGTAAAACAATCTCTAAGGATGTACAAAAACAGATCTTTTTGAAGTAGCAAAGTATGAGAATCTAAAGGGGTGTCCACAGATTGTAAAATGGTTAAACAAGTTATGGCACATAACATGAGAGAATACTATTGTGCTGTAAGAAATGATCGAGGAGCACAGTGGATAGAGCACTAGCCCTGAAATCAGGAGGACATGAGTTCAAATCTGGCCTCAGACACTTAACACTTCTTAGCTGTGTGACCCTGGGCAAGTCACCTAACCCCAATTGCCTCAGGAAAAAAAAGAAATGATCAAGGAGATGGCATTAGAGAAATCCAGGAAGATCTATATGAACAGAGTGAAGTGATTAGAATCTGGAGGACAATTTATACCAAGACAACATTATAGTAAAGGTAAAAACTTTGAGATAAACTGGAACTCATGATTCCAAAGGACTAAAAATGAAACATGTTATCCATCTCTTAATAGAGAACTGAAGGACTCAGCTCTAAGAATAAGATTGAATAGCTATATATATAAATACATATACATAATATTTGCATATGTGTATATACATGTATACATACAAAAATGTGTTTATGCCTTTTGATAAATGGCTGAAAAACCTCAGATCTCAAAATGAGATTTTATGTAAATATATATGTATATATAACTATATATATACATGCATACACATATACACACAGACATATATATAAAAATACATCATACATATACATATATGTAGTGAGTGAGTATCTAAATGGATATGTGTATGATTTGGACAGGATCAGTATAAACATTTGTTTTGCTTGATTATACATGTTTTTCCTTCATTTCAATGCAGGAGAGGATGGTAAGGTTAAAAAAAAAAAAGAAGAAGATTTTTTTCTGCTTGAAAATATAATATATATAAATGCAAAAAAGACATGATTGTAACATCAGAAAGAGTAGTTTTGATGAATTGATGAACAGAAGATATCAAGGGGCTGAGTGAATGAGTGGTGAGAAAGTTGATTCAATAAATTTATGTGTTTCTTTCAAGAAGTATAACAGATAAGGGGAAGTGTGTGTTTTGGAGTAGTTTTTTCTGTTCTTGTTATTTGGGGCTTTTGTCTTTTAAGGTTTTGGAGGATAAGAAAGACCTGAGCAGAGTAATGAGAAGCATCCATTAGAAGTGGATTGCTTAAAGGTAGGGAGAAATAAGAGAAATTATGAAGACAAAAAGTCCTGGGAGAATACAGAGTATATGGGATGAAAAGCACAAATACAAGAAATAATCTCAGTAAGGAAGAAAATCATCTAATTATCAAATGAGGAATGAATGGGTAAGGACTTGAAGAGGTTTTAAGACAGAAAAGAAAAGGAGCTCATGAATGCTGAAATCAATTGTATTATTAAAATAACAAATAGAGTCATCTTCTAAGAGAAATTTAGCATGAGAATAAAGCTGGTAATTTGAAAAAAAGATTTAAAATAATGATTGAGGGTAGTGTAATTTAGAATCACTTGGAGATATAGCAATAAGAGCCTTGCTGAGGCTAAATAGCATGAATTGTTAGTGAACTGAGACAACATGGCTTTATGATTTTCCTCCAATTGAACTCTGAAATTGAGGATCAGAAGCCAACAATGTAAGAAGCAATGCTCAAATTTGAAAATTAGCTAGACAGGAACAACAGAAGAAAAAGAAAGCAAGGAATTTGATGGTAAAATATAGTGTAGTGGTTATCTATGGATTCAAGACTGAAAAAAAAGGAAAGTGATAAAGGGTGATTAATAGTAAGAAAAAAAGACTAAAGGTTGAGATGATAA
This sequence comes from Myrmecobius fasciatus, assembly GCA_023553655.1. Lineage (NCBI taxonomy): Eukaryota > Metazoa > Chordata > Mammalia > Dasyuromorphia > Myrmecobiidae > Myrmecobius > Myrmecobius fasciatus. Next base: position 4,686 of record JAJPUD010011585.1, read on the forward strand.
TGAAGAGCAAGTTTAAGAAGGGAAATGAAGAATAAAAGGAAAATTTCTCAGTAATGAAGAGGCTTTGGAATCAGGAATGCATTGGTGCAGATTTGATCTGAGGAAATATCGTGGTTGTCATTGTTCAGTCCATTTGGGGTTTTCTTGGCAAAAATATTCAAATGGTTTACCATTTCTTTCCATAAATCATTTTATAGATGAGGAAACTGAGGGAAACAGGATTGAGTGACTTCCCCAGAATCACACTGCTACTAAGTATCTGAGACCAGGTTTGAATTCACAAAGATGTATCTTACTGATTCCAGTCACTGCACCACATAGCTATAGCAGAAACTTACTAACTCTATTACCCTAGGCAAGTCACTTAACTCCCCATCTGTAAAATAAAGATGTAATAGCATTTACCTTAGAGGGCTGTTGTCAGCATTAAATTATCCCCACATGTGCAAAGCACATGTAAAATGCTTGACAAACTTTAAATTGCTAGCTTTAAGGTCTGCAAAAATAGAGAGAATTTCATTTGCTACAACAACCCCATGAGATAATAGAAATTGTTATCCTCGATTTACAGATGAAGAAACTGGAGTTTTAAGAGTCAAGTGATTTGCTGAGGGGTGCAAAGTTAGGTAGTGCATTGGATAGCATGCCCAGTCTGGCCTCAGGCACTAGCTACATGACCCTGGCCAAGTCACTTAACTATGTTTACCTTAATTTCTTCATCTGCAAAATGAAATGGAGGAAGAAGTGGCAAAATACCCCAGTAATTTTGTCAAGAAAATCCCAAATGGAGGCCATAAAGAGTCAGACCCAACTGACAATGACTCTGAACAACAACAAAAAAGCTTGGAAGGATCTGAAAAAGTATTTGAAACCATATGTTCCCAACTCCAAGTCCGTCACTGAGACTCCTAATTGGAAACACTAGGGAGAAATTCATCAGAGAAAGGATTTGAGGAGTTCAGAATCTCAATGGAAGGTCCATTTCAGGGGATGATTAATTAGGTCTAAAATAGCAGTGTAGAAATCTGAAGCTGACCATCAGATGAGTCACTGATGTGAATACTACAGTTGATTGTGATCAAAAGTGTTAGAATGCAGAAAAAGAACTGAGTCAGAGGCTGATGTCACCGAGGAAGATGAGAGAGTAAGCAAAGAATCAGAAAAAAAGATAGCTATGAAGAGATAGAACAATTGACATGATGAAATTTATCAAAGGAAGAGAAATTCAGATGGAGCCCGCTAGGTGTTGCTAGGGAGCAAAGCTGCCTGAGCAATCATTCTTTTCCTCCCTCTCCAAATGGGAAGGAAGGAAGGAAGGAAGGAAGGAAGGAAGGAAGGAAGGAAGGAAGGAAGGAAAGTGAATTCTCTAGGAATTTTTTCTTTCTCCTGGATGACCCTAAAGGTCCTGGCCTTTCCTCCCTCTAGTTACTATCTCTGCTCTGAACTTTCTGGAACCTAAAGGTTTGAGTTCCCTTAGCTACAGAAATGAACTTATTTTCTAGGCAAGGGATAAAACATTTCTATGATACACATGGATTCCTTTCTCAAATACTTAGGGAATTTAACAATTATTTTTAAAATAGAGGTAAAAATTATACAGAGATATAGATATATCTAGATAGATAAATAGATGATAGATAGATGAGTAGATAGTTAAAATTTGAACCCCCAGATCAGAACCAAAGTATGATTTCTAAAAAAGAGGATTTTTTGTTGTTGTTGTTTGGGGAATTTAGGATTACTGGCTTCTTCCATTTTCCACTTTCCGAGGCATGCAATAACTTTACAAGTATGCCAAGGACCAAGAAAAGAGAAATAAATTAAAAACAAGAAAACGATATGGAAATACCTAAGTAATAAAGAAAAGGGGAAGTCGTAAAATGGGGGAAATGGTACTATATCATCATTTTCCTATTCCAGATTATGTCCCTCTTTTATTTATTTATTTATTTATTTATTTATTTATTTAGGATGAGGCAATTGGGGTTAAGTGATTTGCCCAAGGTCACACAACTAGGCCGTGTTAAGTGTCTGAGGCCAGATTTGAACTCAGGTCTTCCTGACTTCAAGACTGGTGCTCTATCCACTGTGACACCTACCTGCTCCTATGTCCCTCTTTTAAAAGCCTAAGGCATAGCCAAAGTCTATGACAAAGTTTGTGATAGCCTCTGTTGGGGAATTTCTCAAACTAGAGATCCTAGAATCATTCTGGGGAGAAATTCTTCCCAACTAGGTCAATTGATGGTCAATAAATCAAGAGATGAGACTAGAAGATGCAAAGTTAATTGGTGATAGCTAAACCAAAGTTTTCAGTTAGCCAACAATTCCACAAAACAGAGGGGATGTACATAGACAAAACTTCACACAGCCTTGGGACAGCTAGCCCAAGAAGCCTCTGCAGTTGAGGCTATTTGAGAGGTTATATAATGAGGACTGCTAGGTGGAGCCATAGTGCAGAGTGCTGGGCCTGCTAGAATGCAAAGATTCCTCTTTCTGAGTTCTAATGTAGCCTCAGACACTGACTTGCTTGTGACCTTGGGCGCTTAACCTTGTTTGCCTTAGTTTCCTCATCTGTAAAATGAACTAGAATAGGAAATGGGAAATCACTCTAGTATTTTTGCTAAGAAAATCCCAAATGCATTCACAGAGAATCTGACTCAATTAAACAACAATCTTTGAGTTAAAATAAAAACAGAATACAGGCTGTCTATTTATACCATCTTGCAGGCTAGGTTGCTTCTTCTATCTTGCTTCTGAAGGGAACTTCCCCCTAAGTCACAACACACACACTTTGTACATTGCCTCCACACTTCAGTTTTTCTTGTCTGAGAGAAAACACTTGTCCTGTAGACAACAACAAAACCCAAGTCAGAATGCCATGAGATCTAGATTTAGGTGAGTTTCCCCAAAAAATGTAGTTCAACCCACTCTTTTTACAGATGAGGAAACTGAGACCCGAGCAGGATAAGTGACTTGAACAAAGTCATAGGACATATAAAGATCAGAAGCAGGATCCAAACCCAGGTTCCCTGACTCACAGCCAGTGTGCTCTTAAGTTGTTGAGCAAGAAGGGCCCGCAAGTATTAATGAGGAGCAAATATGGTGTAGTTCCAAAAAATGCTGGATTTGGAGTTTTAGCCTTCAGCAAATCACTTCATTTCTGACAAGTCAAAAAGCATTTATTAAAATGCAAAAGTATTAATTAAATATAGACTGAGGAAGCTAGATGGCTCAATGGGTACAGTACTGGTCCTGCAATTAGGAAGATCTGAATTCAAATCCAACCTCAGACACTTAATAGTGGGTTCCTCTGGGCAAATCACTTAACCTCACTCTGGTTTAAACTACTGGAGAAGGAAATGGAAAACTACTTTTTGTATCTTTGCCAAGAAAACACTATGGAGGATATTGATGTGCTAGGGTACATGAGTCACAAATATCAGACATGACTGAACAGCAAGAACATGTGTCGGCACAGTGTCAAATGCTGGAGATATAAAGAATGGCCAAAAAAAAAACAGTCTTTACCCTCAACAAGCTCACAATCCAGTAAGAAAGTGCCTATATGCAAACATCTATGTACAAACAAGATACAGACAGGATAAATGGGAAATAATCTCAGAGTAATGGAAACAGGAGGTTGGATTTTAGCTGGTACTTGAAGTGAGGAAAGCCAAAAGATAGCTACGAGGAGAGAAAGAACTGTAATCATAAGGTTATAATGTGTGGGAAAAAAGGAGATTCAGGGTATGGAACATCTTGTGTGAGAACCAATAAGGAGGACAGTCACTGAATCACAGAATATATAGAGAAGAGTAAGAATAGTACTTTTACCTTTCTTATTAAAGAACAAGAAAATGATATGGAAATACCTAAGTAATAAGGAAAATGGGAAGGTAATATGGGAAAAATAGTATTGTCTCAGCATTGTCTTAGTTCTGTATTCCAGACTATGTCCCTCTTTTAAAATCCCAAAGCATAATCAAAATCCATGACTCAAAGACTGTGACAGCTTCTGTTGGGGAATAGTTGAAGGAACAGTGCATTCCATAAGAATGGAAAAGTAGGAAGGAATAGGGTTATGGAAGGCTTTAAAAGATAGAGAATTTCATATTTGATATTGGAGGTAATAGAGAGCTACTAGAGTTTATTGAAGAAAGGGTGATGTGGTCATATGTGCACTTTAGGAAAATCTTTTTCACAGCTGATTAGGAACTAGACTGAAGTTGGGAAACACGAGGCAGGCTGGCCCACCACTATTGCAATAGTCCAGGCACAAGGCAATGTGATATTGTATCAGATGTTTATCAAAAAGAAAAGAGGGTACATATGAGAGAGCCTGCAATAGTAGGTCCTGAAAAATACTCTTCAGCTCTAAATTTTATGGATATTCCGATTCCTCCCCCATACCCTATGGAGAAAAGTGTGATTCATCATCAATCCTCTGGAAGTAAGATTGAATGTTACATTTTACTAGAAATCTAAGACCTCTTCATGTTGTATTCATTTATATTATTGTGGCCATTGTGTGTGTATATGTGTGTATGTAAAAAAATAGAGAGAGAGCAAATATATATGTGTGTGTGTGTATACACACACATAATTCTCTTGTTTTTCCTTTCTGTTTTGAATTATCTCAGATGAGTCTCTACTTTTTTCTGAATTTCTCATATTCATCGTTTCTTGCAAAACAATATTATTCCCTTAGATCTTTAGACCACAGTTTGTTCTATCATTTACCAATTGGTGGGCACCCATTTTATTCCTAGATTTTTACTGCCATAAAATTATTATTATAAAGGATGACTCTGGAAAAGGCAAGGACTATATTGAGAAGTGTATGTAACATAAAAGTAAAAGATACCAATAAAATATGTTGTGTTAGTATTGGAGTAAATATGGTACCTTTCTATCTTTGACCTCACAAGCCATTTTTCTTGACAATTCTTTTAGCAACTGACTACCTTCAACAATTTTATCAGAGCTCCTGGGAAAGAATTGATTTGCCTTCTTTCTTTGTTCCTTTCCACGCCTACCCTCTTGTGGTCATGCTTTGAAAAGGAAATAACACAAAAGCAAGCAATAAAGAGGAAGGAGAAGAACCTAGGCGCTTGAAAATTTTGTAGGCTGGAAAATCAGACTTTTCAAAAAGTAGAGATCTTTTTTTCTTTGGAATATTACCACAAGCTAGGCTTTAGGGGATTTGATTTAGGAGACTGGAAAAGTCTTGTTAAAGTGGAACTTGAGTAGGAATACTATATCAATATAAAAGAAAAGATGGCATTCTTGACTAATATTATATCTTCCTACTAAAATTCTGTGGTTCAACTCAAGGAAGCTTTATTTGGAAAGAGGAACAACCCTCCCCTCAAATTGGCATGCACACTTTTTTTTCTTAGTTATTTATAAAATTCTTCTCATGATGGTCATTGCCTGATCATCTCTCCTTGAGACAGTATGGTGCCATGGTTGGATGTCAGGAGATGTGGGCTGAAATTATAACTCCAAAATTTTAGCTGTAAGATCCAAAAACAATTCACTGTAATTCTCTGAGGATTAGCTTCTTCATCTGTAAAATACAGATAAAATATACTACCTAAAACACACACACACACACACACACCATAAACCTTAAAGTCCTATATGAACTATTTTTAAAATAGAAATGCAATCAGGACCAGCCTTCTAATATAGTTATCATCAACATTGAGGAATTTGTCTCATCCCTAGAGAGCAATCCCTTTCCTGAGCCAATTGGAACCATCACAACAGCTCTTTGCCCTAGCCACCTGAATTCTAAACTCTCAATTCACACTCTCTAATCTGTCTATCTACATTACTTTCTCTGCCTCCTCCTCTTCTCACTGCGATCAATACTTGGGCCCTGCAGGGATTCACTCCAAGCTTTCAATCCACTCCCTGCATGAGTTAATGATAAAAGCTTGGTTTCAGAAAACACAATGTTCTCGGAGCAAACGTCCATCAAAGGAACTAATTTAATCATGAGACACCGGGCATTAAGGAAGGGTCACCAACAATACATTAATGCTTCCTCATGAGATCAATTTTAGAGCCAGCGTAAAGAAGAAAAAAGGTGAGGAGGTAGTTGGGAGGGCAGAAAGCGTAACAACTTCTCTAATTGAACACAACTGTAGTATATTGCTTTGAGCCATATGGGGGGGGCAGGGGGGGCAGATGTCTTATCAAGCTGAAGGAGAGAAAGGATGGGGGCCATAAGGGATCAATAAAGCAGCAGGCAGAGACATTTCTGGAAAAGAGTATAGTCAGCTCCTTCAGCTACCCTCAGCTTTCCAATAGCAGTGATGGACTCTGACACTTTGCCAACTTGTCCCTTGATACAAAGAGGGAAAAGCTGATTTACCACTAGTGTTTGAATACAGGATCTCAAAGAAGTAAAGAAGCCAGCTTTTCAAAGAGATACACAATAGATACTGTGGAGAAAAAAAAACTAGGCTTCCTAGGGGGCCTTCTCTCCAGTTTGCCTTAACCAGGTAGTTGAAGTCGCTTTGTAATCAATACGAATGTATTTCATTAGAATATTTATAGAGGAGAGATGGAATAATATTTACAACTTTCTTGAATAAAAGATTCCACAAAACAAAATCACCTGCCATGTGTTTTCTGCACCTTAAAAACTTCATTATTAAAGGAGAAAAAGAAAATTGACAATTGGACTGTTCCAAAATTAAGAAATGGGAAGGGCAGTTTCCAGAAAATTTGTCTGGTATGTTATGATCATTAATTACCTGTATTCCATGCTGAATTATAGGACGCTGAATTATTAGAGCAGGAAAAACCTCAGAATATCATCAGACTTTGTCTGTTACCTTACAGATGAAAAAACTGAGAGCCAGAATATTTAAGAGTTATTATAATTATTAATTATCAAAATAATTATTAGCATTTACATAATGTTTTAATGTCTGTAAAGCATTGTGTGTAGATATGTATATGTATGTGTATGTATGTATATACATATGTATGTATATATGTAAATATGAATGTGTGTATTCATATAAAATCTCATTTAATCCTCATAACAACCTTGAGAGACAGGTGCAATTTTTTCCTTTTTATAAATGAGGGTACTAAGGCAGACATCAGTTAAAGGACTTTGTCAGGATCACACAGTTAAGAAAATGTCTGAGGCAAGATTTAAACTCAGTTCTTCCTGACTACAATTACCACCAAGGTATTTCTACTATCAATATTAAACTAATATTAATAATGGGATAATAGATATTATAATAATGAGCTAATATTTATGTAATATTTTAAGGTTTACAAAGCATTCAACGTGTTATTTCATTTTACTTTCACAATCCTGGGAGGTAGGTGCTCTTATTGTCCTCATTTTACAAATGAGGAAAATAAGGTATAATGAGGTGGTTGTTATTTTTTTAAGGACTTGCCCAACAACACAACATGAGTTTTTATAAAAATTCATCCCTGGTCCACCTTTTCTCTTTCCACTACTGTACAGATCTCAGCTACAGGATGTAAAAGTTTCCTCAGCCCTTCAGAAGCAAAAACCTTCCAGCAGCGTCCACCTCCATATAACAGCACGGCAAAGCTCTGAACTGCCATTAGCCTCCATCTGGGGTCAGCACCACATCTAGTTAATTGCAATGGGTTCCTAATTGTTATCCCTACCTCAAGTTTCTTTTCATTTCAGTGGCCAAAAGTCTTAAAATATAGATTCAAAGTTAGTCTCAAATATTTACTAGCTATGTAACCCTAGCTGAGTCAATTAACTTGTCTGCCTCAGTTTCCTCAATTGTAAAATCAGGATAATAATAGCACCTACCTCGGTTGTTATGAGAATTAAATAAGAAAATACTTCTGAAATAGAATAAGTGCTTAGTAAACGTTTATTCTCCATTCTCTCCCTTTAAAAGCCCTTCACAAACTGACTTCAATCTCATCATAGATCACTTCTCTTCCCATCCTCTAAAGGCTAGCCAAACTTGCTTTCTCTTTTTTTCTATCTCCCTTTTCTGCAAAGCCTTTCCCCACCCTCACCTCCACTTCCAGTGCTTTTGTTTTCTATCTTGTGATTGTTTGGATAGATTCTCATTTATTCTGTATATACTTGTGGTCTCTCCAAATACAATTTATGAGAACAGGTACTTTTTCATTCATTGTATCTTTTACTTCATTCTATCTCAGGATCTAGCACAGTGATCTTTCTGAAATTTTCTTGCATGTCCTTGAAGTACATTGAATTCAGAATATTACAGAAACTTTTCCATTTGCCCTGTGAGGTAAGCACCCAAAGATGAAGTTCTGACATCTAGCATCTATCCCCTACTTTCATTTTCAAAAAAAGTTGCTAGAACACATGGAGATTTTGCAGTTGTTCAACTTGGGACTAAAAATCAAGGATGCTATTTTTTAAAGATTGTAACAAACTCATTTTTTAAAGAATTATAGCTTTTTATTTTTCAAAATATATGCAGATAATTTTGAATATTCATCCTTGCAAAATTTTGTGTTTCAAATTTTTCTCCCCCTTCCTCCCTTTCTCCCTTCCCCTTAGACAGTAAGTAATCCAATATGGGTTAAACATGTGCATTCTCTAAATATATTTCCACATTTATCATGCTGCACAAGAAAAATCATATCATACGGGGGAAATGAGAAAGAAAATAAAACAAGCAAAACAACAACAAAAAGGTAAAAATATTATGCTGTGATTCACATTCAATCTCCATAGTCCTCTCTCTGGATGAGAGTGCAAACTCATTTCTTGATATAATATTTTCAGTTTAGGGAATATGTTAACTCTAATTATCATTCATCTTTAATGGCAATATCCTGCTTCTGACACATGTAAATATTCACTTTAAGTATATAGGCACTGAATAAGTATTCCCTCTCTCAAGAGAGTCAAGCTGTATTAAGAGTCACTTAATAAGCTCTGCTTTGCTCTATTTTTGTGATTTATTTCTGCATATTTTGCTGCTCATTTTTCATATGACAATTCCCCTTTGATTCAATATGGGCTATGTTTATTCTTCTCAGGGCAAAGAGACAGACCAAAACTAAATCTGAATTTAATATTCCTAACAGAGAATAAAGTAAAGTGAAAATGACATCTATATTATCCAGAGGATAGAAAGCCCAGGGCAATTCACACTCGGCATTCCCCACTTCCCTCTTTCAATATTTTTATGTACATAAAATTCAAACAGCCAGCCCTCCCTTCTTTCATACCATTCCTGCACCATCTCATACATGAGCTTTTACATTAGGTTTTTCCTGACTGCCCTAACTGTGCCCACCCACTATCTTCATCATTTTTCAATCATTTTCAAAAAATATTTTATCAGGTGCCTGTTTTTTTAACCAAGAACTGTGTTTAGTGTCTCGGTTATATTACCAAGAACTTTATAACTGCTTTCAGCAAAAGTTGCTAGCTCTATCACTTTTTCAATCCAATTTAATCATCCAATGTTTAGGATACACTTCATAATAAATGCCAAGGATTATACTAGATTCTAGAGAAACAAAGACAAAAACAAAAGTGATCCCTTCCCTCAAGGAATGTGTATTCTGCTGAAAGAGGGAAGGGGGAGATAGGAGTAAGCCACACACAAAGAAGGAAATATGTATAAAGCATATACAAAGTAATTCTAAGAGATGAGGGGAACAATAACATTTAGAGGGAATAGGAGGCACCTTGTACTGTGTTCTGAAGGAAGCTCAGTGTGTTCTAGACATAGGGGACAGATTGAATGTCTTGTAAGGAGACTAGATTTCAGCCTGATATGACTGGAATGGAGAGTACAAAAATACTGTGGGGAACCACTCTAGGGAGTGGTTCTCTAGGGAGAATTTTAAATGGCAGTCTGGGGATTTCATCATTATAATAAATAATATTATAATAAAACAAAATATTGCTTTATTTTTGTACTTTCTCTTTCCCTTCACCCTAAAATAGGAATGGCCATATCAAAAGTTCAAGACATCAACCAGATGACCCAATCTCTTAAATTCTATGAACAGTTTCAGTGGTAAATCTGTGAGAGATGATAAATTAGACCCTTATTTTATTCTGTACCATATTACTTAGTTCCATGTAATTCCATAAGGGATAATGATTATTAGCAATTATTACTGAATACTCACCTAGTAATATACATTTAGTCAGTCATCTAACAATAAGTACAAAAAAAGCATGTACTAAGACATATTTTGCATAAATCATATAGGAAAAATTAGATAAAATAAATTCTTATAATAGGCCTTTACAGTAGGCTTCAAATTTTATTCAACATTCACCACTTGTTTACCAGTTATAAAACTCATTTGTGCAACTCCAGTAATGTGGACAAAGAATATATTTCCATCAAATTCCATGCCCAAACCCAGAGTGGGAAGGAAATTTTGGCATAATATTGAAGTTTCCTAATTTGTTTTTGCCCAGACCAGCTTCTTTTGTCCAACATGTATAGAAGACCATCTTATGACCAATTAGTACCTGAGATGACCCTTGCCTTTCTCATCTTGTGAGTCCCCATATTGATGCATCCTTTCTGGTTCTCTGGAGAGTTAAAATCAAAGTCTACCAACCCATAAGATTTTATAATTTACCATGTCTCTTTTGAATGTTTGGTTATCAAACCCTACAAAAATAAGGTCCTGGAGAAAGGATGGATCCCAGATCAGGAAGAAGATGTGAGGTCCACTACATTAGAAAGAGTAACGGACCCTTTAAAAAGTGCTGTTGGCTCAGAGTCTGTCTCAATGGTTCTTACAGATTGGACAATTTTGGATCCTACAAATCCCAAAAGGAAGATCCATAAAAAAGACATACCAAGCACACAATGCTTAAATATTAATTTGGGAAAGCCGAAGGAAGAGATTCTGGAGGTTTACACCAGATTACTTATTGATGAACATTAGTGATGAAAAACATTGAAGTCTCTGTTAGACGAATCACTTTAGAATGCCCATCAACTGGGTAACAGCTGAGCAGACTGTGTTATAAAAATGAAACGTAATATTTTTGTACTGTAAGAAATAATAGATATGATGAATTCAAAAAAAACCTGGGAAGACCAGCTGAACTGCTACAAAGTGAAGATTGTAGAACCAGGAAAAAAATATATGCAATCCTTCAACAAGCATTTATTAAATGCTTAACTGTGTCACTGTGCTAACACCTAAAAATACAAAGAAAGCAAGTATGTTCCTTATCCTCAAGTAGTTAAATGTATATTGAAAGACACATACAAGATACAGAGTAGCTGAGAGATAACCTTGGAGGTAAGCTAAGAGGGACAGGGGAAGGTTTCCTACAGAAGTTAGCATTTGAGCTGATTCTTGAAGGAAAACAGATTCTAAGACATGGAGTTAAAACAGGAGAACAGTTCAGACATAAAGGCAAAAGTATAAATAAAGAAAATGCAGTACATACCACCAATGTGCCAGAATGTCAGGACCCTAGAGGGTAGTGAGGGGACCAACATCAGGTAGAAAAGACAAGATTTGGCAACTAATTGGATATATGGGGCAAGTGAGAGTGAGAAGTTAAATACAAGCCTGCTACTGTGAACCTGGATGGCAAAAAAATATTGGTCTTTAACAATAATAGGAAAGTTTAGAAGAATGGGGAAGATAATGGACAAGCTGTGTACATGGACACGATGCATATGGGACATCCATTTCAAAATGTCCAAAAGCAATTAGTGATAAAGGGACTGGAATTCAGGAGAAAGACTAAGGCTGAATACGTAGATATGAGAATCATATGCATAGAAATAATAATTTATCCCAAAGGAGATGATGAAATCATCAAGTGAGATGATATATGAAGAAAAGAGGACCCAAAAGAGAATTGTGGAGAACAGCCACAGTTAGTGGACATTGTATGAATGAGGATCTAGCAAAAGAGAGACAGAATGGTCAGAGAGACAGAAGGAGAAGCAATAGAGCAAGATGTCACAAAAAGATAGAGAAGAAGGTGTTCAACCCAAATGTGGATAAGGATGGAGAAAAGGCATATTTGGCAATCGAAAGGTAATTGATAATTCTCTTTGAAAAGAGAAGTTTCTGTTGAAGGATGAGGTCAACATCTAGATTACAGAGGCTCTAGAAGACAGTAAGAGGAGATGAAGTAGCTTTTTTGAATTTAATTGAAAAGGAGAGAGGTACAGGACAATTGGTAGCTAAGATGGTAGAATCAAGTATTTTGTTTTGTTTTGTTTTTTAAAGATGAGGAATACATGGACGTGTTATTAGGCAACTAAGAGGAAGCCAATAAATAAAGATTAAAAACTAAAGAGAAAATGTGGTGATAAGGATGAGGTATAATAGTGTAAATGAAAGAACACTAAAACAAAACAATAAAAGGAATTATCCTCCAAGTAATTTATATCACAGAATAATAACAGTAGTGGGAAATAACATTTGTAAGGCTCTTTAAGTACTTTACATATAATAAAAACCTATATGTAATTTTTTAAATTTTATTAGATATAAAATATTTATTTACTACATGTGAAAATTTACATGTAATAAAAATTAAATAAAAATCATTTGATCCTTATAACAGCCCTATCTGAAAGGGTAGAAGCACCCAGTGTCTTTTTGTTATTGCTGTGGTTCAATCATTTAGTTGTGTCTGGTTCTCCATGACCCCAATTTGGGGGTTTTCTTGGCAAAAATAATGGAGTAGTTTTTCATTTTGTTCTCCAGCTCATTTACACTTAACAAGGTTGAGTATCTTGCCCAGAGTCACACAGCTAATAAGTATCTGAGGACAGATTTGAACTCAGGTCTTCCTCCCTCCAAATCTGGCACTCTATATACTTTCCCACCTACCTGCCCCATGTCCTTTTTTTTAAAGAGTAATTTTTAGAACTCTGATATTATGAGCAGAGCTGAATATTTTCATCCCTCCCCTAAGTGCTCTTGCGTGTCCCTTCCTAAGGGCACACAAAGAAGTCGCACATTCCAACATACAGCTCCACCCCCTCCATGGATCACTGCCTTCTTTGCAGATCTCAGTAAAGTCATCTCACCTAGTCAGTATGTAAACAAATTCTCATGTTTGCATTTTTCAAATCTGAGCTCCACATTCCAGCCAACCTAATCTACCTGCCAACATGATATTGCATCTCCCAGTTCCATAGCTTTGCACAGGCTGTATTCTCTTCTCACCTCTGCTTCTTAGAAATCATAGCTTCCTTTAAAGCTCAGCTACAGCATCTCTTCCTACATGAAGCATTTCCTAATTCCCCAAGTTGATAGTTCTCTTTCCCCAAAAAAGACATATTTAATATACTCAATATACAAAATACTGACAAATAGAAGTATACACAGGATAATTCATATATGTATATGTATATATCTGCATATATATGTGTGTGTGTGTGTGTGTGTGTCTAATGGTAGCCATTTCTAGAGTAGGAGGAAGAGGGAAGGAAAAAAAGAAAAGAAAAGAAAAGAAAATTACATAAAACTTTAGTATATATTTTAAAAGAATAGCAAGTTGTATATAATAGTTTTGCATGTTCATGTGTAATAATTTTTTATTCTATTCTGTTATGGAAATGCTTATTCTATTCCATAAATTAAAAGGCAAATAAATTTGTTTATATAATTTTTATTTATTTAATATGTGTGTATGTATATATGTATTTGGAATTCAGCTTTCTCATTTGCTAAATGGAAGACAATGTAGTACAGTAGAAACAAGGAGTCAGAAGATCAGGGTATAGATCTCATTCCTGATGCTTGCTACCTGTGACCTTGGACAAAGCAGTTAATCTAAATAGACTTCTTTCCTCACCTACAAAATGAGAAGATTGAACTAAATGATCACTGAGAGATCTTAGAATCTGAGATCCAGGAGAGAAGAGATTGCTTTGTTCTTGTCTCAGTATTCCTAACATCTATCACAATGTCTGATATCTAATAGACTAAGTAGATAGTACACCAAATAATAAATAGCTAATAATAAACTATTATTTAATAGTGGAATAAGTAAATCTGGATCTCTTATGCCCCTAGTCTCTTTCATAGGCATAAAAACATGGAGACTGCTCCCCAAATACTCAAAGCTAGCAGAAATGGAAAGTATAAGAAAGCTACTCTCTTAAACACCTTCTGTCATTTTACTCTAGCCCTCAGCTTTTCTGCAGTACCATATTCATTTCTAGATATGGGAAGCTTGTTACAGTACCACATTCTTAGCAAACTAAGCATAATATACATAGGATTTTAAAATTATATTTCTATGTCTGAGTGTAAACATAAACAGAAAATCATCCTGAAAATTTTATTGTTATTAATATATAAGGAATAAGTGACCTTGTTTTTTCAACTCACAAATAAGAAGGCCGGGAGGAGAACTGAAAATCCTTTAGTGGTTTGAGCCAAATCAATACTGATCTCTCAGGCAGGAAACTGCTCTAACACACAAAGCCACTCAGACATCCTCCTGAAGTAGACAGGGAACCAGACATCCTGACGGAGAATCACGTAATCATTCCTAAGCAGCAAGCCGCACCTTACTTTGCAGCACACCTTTTCCCATCAATTCAAAATTGCCATTATGAGCTATTCAGCTTTAGAGATCATTTTATGTTTAAAATAAAAACATCAGCTGCATGAAAAAAAAAGTTCACCAACCTCATCTATATTTTATCACTGTTGTGGATAATTCAAGGGGAATGTCAATTTAACCCTTTGGTGTCTGTTTCCATATCTGCAAAATAGAAATGATGCTCTCTGCTCTACCAGCTACTGAAAAAATGAGTGAAGAGTGAGATTCCATCCAATAAACATTATCAATGTCTAATATGGACAAGGCACCATGCTAATAATAATAAAAGTGAAAATAGCTATTCAACAAAGTACTGTGCTATATAGAGCACTAAATCTGGAGCCAGGAAGACCTGAATTCAAATCCAACCTCAGTCACTTACCTGCCATGTGACACTGTACAAGTCACTTAACCTCTATCTGCTTCAGTTTTCTTATCTGTAAAATAATAGCTTCTGTCTTCCATGCTTGTTATGAGGATCAAAGGAGATAATATTTGCAAAGCACTAAGTATAATACCTGGCCCATAATAGGTGCTTAATAAATGTTTGGAATGAAACTGTGGCTTTTTATGCCAAGTTGAGCAATGTTATATTTTTTTTTTCATTTCAGAGGAGATAGCTATCAAAGTGAAGCAGGAGAATAAAATGGTCAGACATAAAATGAAAGCACTCTGCAAAAATTAAAATTATTATTTCTCATTATTTTTCCCATTCTTTTACAAATAGGATGAGAACATAGGCACATATCAGTAAACTTCATTCACCCATACAGAATTTATTCATAGCAAAGTTCCAAGATAACCTGACAAAAAAAAAGGTCATAGCAAAAGAAGAGGAAGAGTTTTCTTTACATAGAAAAAAAAATAAACCCAAAGACAAGTAACTGGAAGAATAAAAAAAAAGTGACAAAATCCTATGAGAATTATGTCAGAAAGTGTTAGATCTCAGAATAAGTTGAGGCTGGCACTAACCTTTGGTTATATAGGACAATGTTAATTCACTCAGTTTTTAGTATAAATTCTGTGTTCCCCTCAAAGTAGCCCAAAAGACCCTTAAAGAGCAAAAAATAAGGAGCTCTCACATGATTTGGAGAAAGAATGGACTTTAGACTTCATTCAGATCAATGCACTCATTTTGAAGAGGAAGAAATTGAGACCCAGAGAAGTAAATTAATTTCCCCCCTTGGCCACACAGCCAGTAAGTACCAGAGCAGAAACTTGAACTCAAGTCACTGGACTCTAAATTCAGTGTTCTTATAAGTATACCATACTCAAGTAGAAGAGATATGAGTCTTTTACAGTGGAATACAGAAAAAGTTTGTACTTAGCTTCCATATGCATTAATTCTTCATTTCTTAGTACTTCTTTGATACTTCAGGAAACTCTGTTATCATAATTGTAAAGTATTCTTTCCAATAATGCAGAACACCATCTATCCATGCAATTCTACCCTCTGTAATTCTTGTCCACACTGTCTCACAAACCTACCACGGCAGTCAACCCAATGCACTGTGGTTCTCTCCTAGATCTCTTGACATTCATGGGTGCCAGAGGAGTATGCTGATTTATCCACTAATTAAACTTGGTTCTTATGACAAGACCAGCATATGATTTTTTTCAGTCCTATATTTACCTGACAATATAATTTATTTATGCCATTTCTTCAATCACAATTCTTTATCATAGTCATAGCCTGTTCATGGCTCCATGACTGGCCTTTGGGTGCATCTCAACTTCAATTACTTGGGGATTGTGCTATTCCATGACTCAGAGCCATAAAATATGACTGTGAAATTATTAGTGATAAAAATATGGATATTTGTTTCAGGGAGAAAGTTGAAGTCCTTTAAAAAATATATATGAATGAAAGTAGTAGGCAACTAGAGAAAGAACTGAAAACAGAAATATGTATAGAATGATTTTACTCCCTAGGGCAGGTGGAGGAGAAAGGAAAAAAATAAATTTAAATGATAACTTTATTATATAGCAAATCAGGGGCAGCTAGATGGCACAGTGGATACAGTGCCCTATAGGATTATAGTGGCCATAGAGTAAGGAGTTCAAATCTACTACCTATGTGACTCTGGACAAGTTACTTACCTCAATTGCTTCAAAATAAAAAAAAAGGAATAGCAAGCTGTACATAACAAATTTGCAGTTTCATCCTTTCATAATATTTTATTGTGGAAATGCTTGTTTTATTATACAAATTAAACAAATAAAAATTATTTTAAATAACTACACAACTTCCCCCCAAAAAATTCAGCCCATTCACTTTCTTTTCAACTCTGGGTATATTATTGGTCATTAATAGCACCAATCTTAAGATATATATTATGATAGACTAGATCCCTAAGCAATCCCCACCAAACTACATATCATGGTTTAGAAAAGAGGCAGTCTTCACCCACTTTATTTTTTTTAATAAAGCTTTTTATTTACAAAACATATGAGTGATTGTTCTACATTGACCTTTGCAAAAACTTTTTTCCCAAGCTTTTCCCCTCCTTCCCCCCACCCCCCACCCCTAGATGACAGGTAATCTAATACATGCTAAATAGGATAAATTATATGACAAATACAATACATGTATACATATCTATACAGTTATCTTACTACACAAGAAACATCAGATCTAGAAAGAGAAGAAGAAAAAAACAACCTAAGAAGGAAAGCAAAATGCATGGAAATATTCATAGAAAGCATTAAAATGCTGTGTTGTGGTTCACACTCAGTTCCCACAGGCCTCTCTCTGGACGTATATGACTATGTTCATCGCTGAACAATAGGAACTGGTTTGAATCACATCATTGTTGAAGAGAACCATGTCCATCAAAATTGATCATCGTATAGTCTTGTTGCTGTGTATAATGTTCTCCTGGTTCTGCTGATTTCATTCAGCATCAGTTCATGCAAGTCTCTCCAATCCTCTCTGAAATCCTCCTGTTGGTCATTTCTTACAGAACAATAATATTCCATGACATTCATATACCATAATTTATTCAGCCACTCTCCAATTGATGGGCATCTTTTCAATTTCCAGTTTCTTGCCACTACAAAAAGGGCTGCCACAAACATTTTTGCACATGTGGGTCCCTTTCCCTCCTTTAAAATCTCTTTGGGATATAGGCCCAGTAGAAACACTGCTGGATCAAAGGGTATGCACAGATTGATAACTTTTTGAGCATAGTTCCAAATTGCTCTCCAGAATGGTTGGATCCGTTCACAGTTCCACCAACAATGTATCAGTGTCCCAGTTTTCCCACATCCCCTCCAAAAGTTATCATTATCATTTCCTGTCAAGTCTTCACCCACTTTAGACCAAAATCTTTTAAGTGGCACATAGGCAACAATTCACTTACTCGTCCTACATTCCCTTCCAAACAACTTTAAAATAATGCCTCAAATCAAATTCTGGAGTAAGAGAGCCAACAAAAAGTCAGAGTGAGACATTTTTCCAGCTCAACACAACTTGGAATGTCAGCAAGAAAGGTCTGTCACATAGAGGTGGTGGTTGACCATGGTAACATCAGGAGCAAACCTTCAAGGTGGCTATATCAGCAACAGCAGCAGCAATTTGGGGAGCTGTCAGGCCACTGATAGGAAGGGAGTTAGACAACTGGTCAGAAAGAAATTACAAGAGAACCTGGGGGCAGGACTATTGCTTTGACCAAATGTGACCATTCCAGGTCACATTTCCAGGGCAAAAAGGGACACTAGCATTTGCAGCCATGGGATAACAGGGGACCAAATAACAATTCCAGGGCAGTGAAGACAGCTTGTGAATATTCACAAGAATATTCTGTCTTAATTGTAAGATAGAGGGGATCACTAGCACTTGTGACTACAGGAGAACAACATCCTTTCCTGGTTAAAAACAAGAGCACAGGGCAGGAACACAGTGGCTACACCTTTCCTTGGGTCATATCACCTTGGAAGTTCTAAAAACTTACAGACATCCAGAACTACCTCTAAAAACAGAAGCACAAAACACCTGAAGCCTGGAACATGCCCCCTCTACCCTGAGAGCAAGTCAAACTACAACATAAAGTTAAAAGCCAAGATATAGATGAAAAATGAGCAATACATAAAAAATAACCTGACCATAAACAGCTACTATGGAGGCAAGTAATATCAAGATACACACTCAGAAAAAGACAATAGTGTCAAAATAGCTACAGTCAAAGAGGGAAAATGTAAATTGAACATAATCCTAATAAGAATTCTTGGAAGAGCTCTAACAGGATTTTAAAAATTAAGTAAAACAGCTAGAGGAAAAATTAAAAAAAAGAAATGGGAACATTGCAAGAAATTATGAAAATAGTTGACAGTTTGGTAAAAGAAGCACAAATATACACTGAAGAAAATAATGCCTTAAAAAAACAAAGTTGGCCAAATGGTAAAAGAGGCATAAAAATTCACTGAAGAAAAGTCCTTAAAAAGCATAATTGCCAAATGGAAAAAAATTTCAAAAACCCACTGAAGAAAAGAACTCTGTGCCATACCCAATTTAAAATTAATTTTAAGTGGTAATAATCAAAATTATTTGGTACTAAGAAATAGAATGATAAATTGGTAGAATAAAGTACACAAAACACAGTAATAAATGACTACTAGTTATCTATTGTTTGATAAACCAAAAACTCTAGGTTCTGGGATAAAAACTCACTAATCAACAAAAACTTCTGGGAAACCTGGAAAATAGTATGGCAGAAACTGGGCATAGATCAACATCTCACACCCTATACCAACACAAGGTTAAAAAGGGTTCATGATTTAAACATAAAGGGTGATATCACAAGCAAATTCAGAGAGTCAGGAATAGTTTACCTGTAAGATCTAAAAAGAAAGGAAGAATATATGACAAAACAAGAGAGAAGAACATCATGAAGTACAAAATGGATAATTTTTATTACATTAAATTAAAAAGGTTTTACACAAACAAAACCAATGCAATCAAGATTAAAAGGAATGCAGAAAGCGAGGAAACAAATTTTATAGCAAGTGTTTCTGATAAAGCCTTCATTTCTCAAATATATAAAAAACAGCCAAATTTCTAAGACTACAGGTCATTTTTCAATTGGTAAATAATCAAAATATAGGAACAGGAAGTTTTTAGATGAAAAAAATTAAAACTATTTAAAGTCATATGAAATAATGCTTTTAATCACTATTTATTAAAGTAATGCAAATTAGAACAACTCTGAGGTACCACCTCACAATTATGTGGCTAATATGACATAAAAGAAAAGCAATATACATTGGAAAAGTATGTATGAATATGTAGCACCTGATTATACATAGTAACATTCAGGCATCTAAGAAATTTAGCAATTGCACAATAGTAAGATGAAGACAAGCCCAGATAAATATTTTATACTTACATAAACAACCTGAAATTATGTTCCTACAGAGCTGCCCCATGTAATGAGGCTGTCTCAATTTGCAATACCATACAATAAACATTAAGTAAACCTACTATGCGTTAGGCACTATCATTCAAAGAGAAGGACCTGGACTAAAATCATATGTATCTGCTCCCAAAATTCTAATTACTATTTCTTATTACTATTTCTAAACTTGATATCCAAGATTTGATTCCCTTCCCAACAAATGTCAGTTCTACAATGAGCACACAGGGAAAATGGCAAAGAAAACTATGCAAATAGCATAACAGATAAATAAAATAGATGAATAAGTCACAGGCATTATCTACAAATGAAAATACATGGCAGACAATACAGACTAAAAGAGAAGTAATTTAATTCAAAAGAGAGAGACAGAGGCAGAATTCTAAATCTCACCCAAAAGAGAAGTTCAGTATTGCAGACTGAGAATAAGAATATGATCTGAGTTCTACTTGTCTCCTACCCAGACTCATAATGTCTTGATGACGTTGAAGAGAGATTCTAGAGGTTAGAAGAATCCTCAAATTGATACAAAAGACTGAATCTCTCTTCTCTCCTCTCAAGCAGTTGAGGGGTATAAATCAACAATGAAGAACACTTCCAACTTAAGTGCTCTGGAGCTTAGGTTATATTTGTAAAACTCTTGGCAAACCTTACAAAACTTTATAAATGCTAACTATTGTTATTATTTCCATTTTATGGATGAAGAAAACAAAATGAGCAAAATGTTAAAAAGTAGATTTTGGGGAGAACATAACGGAATCAATTTTGTCCTATTTTTACTATTATATTTCTTTCCTCTTCTGCATTATTTCCTTTTTAATAGATATTGAAAGTTTCCTTCAACACTACAAAAGAAAATATTACTTTAATATTACAAAAGAAAATACATAGGACTTTAAATATTTCTGGAATTCACCCTTTCTCTTAATCTTATCAAACAAAAAAGGTCATAGGAGCTTATGAAAAAAAAATACTATTTTCTTTGGTCTGGTTGACTCCCCCATTAGACTGTGAGCTTCTTAAGAAACATAAAACTTTTTGCCTTTCTTTGTATCCCTAATGTTTACACAGTTTCACCTGTAGGGTCAACCACAAATGTCCTATTTGGCATTCAAAGGCCTTCTTAACCTAGGGCCCCCTTCCCTTTCTCAATCTTCTTACACTTTACTCCCCAATACCTACTCTTTGATCCAAAGACATTGACCTCCTGGCTGTTCCATAAACAAGATATTCTATCTCTTGGCTCCTGATATCTCATCTCTACCTACTGCCTTCCCTGACTTCCTTTTAATCTAAACTAAACTAAAATCACATCTACTGGAATAATTTTCTGTCTCTTTTTAACTCTAGTGCCTCCTTTCTGTTTATTTCCTACATATCCTCTTTATGGCTGATTTGCAAATATTTATTTGTTATTTCTTCCCTTTCTTTCCATTAGATTGTGAGCTCCTTGAGTTCAGGGACTGTTTATTGTCTTTTTTTTGTATTCCCAGTGGCTGGCACATAGTCAGTATTTAATAAAGTCTATTTGACTTGAAAAAGCTTTAGCACAAATTTCCTTGTGATAATAATCTTTTTTCAACTAAAGGAAAAATGCATAGCAACCAACAAAACTAGAAGAGTAGGGAACACTGCAAAGACAAAATACAAGATATTGTTTTAACAGAGTTTTTTAGTTTTTCTATAAACTTCCAGCTGATAGGAATTCACATAATCCAATTCAAGAAATATTTTTGTTTTTTTAATCAGACCTGTGATTTCATTCCTATTAGAAATTTTTGATAAGGAAACTTACCCTCCCAATGCAGATCTGCTGCTGTTTTGCAATTTAGTTTTTTTGGACAGTTGCCTGCAACTCACTGCTAGTAGATATCAGAAATATAAGAAATGCTTATTATGGGCCAGACCTTATGCTAAATAATGAGGGTATCATGACAAAAAGGGAAGAGTCTAAGCCTTCAAATAGCTTATATTACATTGGGATAATGTAGGTCAAGCTCTTAAAAATGTAACATGGCTATAGAATATTATATTCTATAAGAAATGATCAGAAATGATTTCAGAAAGGCCTGGAGAGACTTACATGAACTAATACTAAGTGAAGTGAGTAGAACCAAGAGACCATTGTACACGGCAACAAGAAGACTGTATGATGATCAGTTCTGATGGACATGGCTCTTGTCAACATTGAGGTAATTCAGGTCTTGTGGTGGTCTTGTGATGGAGAGAGCCATCTGCACCCAGAGGGAGGACTGTGGAAACTGAATGTGGATCACAATATAGTATTTGCACTTTTGTCGTGGTTTGCTTGCATTTTGTTTTATTTCTCATTTTTTTTTCCTTTTTGATCTGATTTTTCTTGTGCAGCAAGATAATTGTGGAAATATTTATAGAAGAACTGGATATGTTTAACATGTTAAACATTAAACATTAAATATTGGATTACTTGCTGTCCAGAGGAGGGGTTGGGGGGAAGGGAGGGAGAAAAATTTTGGAACAAAAGGTTTTGCAGGGGTGAATGTTGAAAACTATGAATATGTTTTGAAAATAAAAAGCTTTAAATAATTTTTTTAAATAAAAATAAAATTTAAACAATTTTAGCACGCTCTATAAATAACAGGCGTTTTTATGCCTTTGTTTTTTGTTTGCATCTCCAGTACCTGCATAGTACTTGATACATAATAATGGTTGCTAGTGGTTGGGTTGTAGATGGCGATGGTGGGGTTGACAGTAGTTGATATTCAAATCTCCTCATCAACACCTTTTTTTTGTATTATTCAATAAACAAGCATTTATTAAGCCCTGAGTATATGCCAAGCATTGTGCAAAGGGCTGAGAATACAAAAGAAATAATAAAAATAATATTTGTCCTCAAGAAACTCATATTTAAATGAACATATGTAACTATAGACAGAAAGTAAACAAAATAAATTCAAGTTAGTTTGAACTAACTACTACTTTTTCCATAGTAACTGGGGAATCAAGAAAGATTTTGTGAAGAAGTTTCACTCTGGAGCTGAACCTTGAAGAAAACCAAAGATTTCAATAGATGGAGAAAGGCAGTAATATGTAAAAAGACTGGAAAGGTAGAATAAGGATAGGACCAGTTTCAAAGAGCTCTAAAGACCAAACCAAGGGGTGTGTATCTCAAAGCAATAGGTAATTACTGAAGGTTATTGAAAGGGAGAGGCGTTCATTGAGTGGGAAGTGACACGATCAAACCTGCAGCTGAGGAAAATCATTTTGGTGGTAAAAGGCTTGACATAGGAAGACCTAGTAAGAGCCTACTAGTCCTAGTCCAGAACAAAGGTGTTGACAGCTTAACTGAGGGCAATGACTATGTGGAAGAAAGGAAGAGATGCATAAGAGAGAAGCTGTGAAAATAGAAACAAGATTTGGCAAATGATGACATGTGAGGGATGAGTTAGAGTGAAGAGTATACAGGAAAGCTTCCATCCTGGTTAACTAGAAAGGTAATAATGTCAAGTTTGGAACAGGGAAAATGCTTTTTGTATGGGCAGATTCAGTCTGAAATAACTATTATGAACCCAATTCAAAATGCTCATGATGTGAGACTTGAGAGAAACAAGGACTGACTATATAGATCTAAGAATCATCTGCATAGTGATAGTTAAAGACATGGAAGCTAATGACATCAACAAATGAGAGAGGGAGACAAGTGAAGAAGGAGCAGGACAGAATCTGGGGCTATCGCCAGAATTAGTAGATGCAACATGACAAAGGGGATTAAGAAGGAGTAGACCAATAAGTGGAGAACATGGAGAGAAGTGTCAGAAAAACCCATAAATAAAAGAGGGCTGAAATGGTCAACAGTGTCAAGTTTTAGAGAGCTCAAGAAGGATGAAGATGGAGAAGAGAAATAAGATTAATTAAGTAAGAGATTACTGGTAATTCTCAAGAGAGCACTTCCAGTTGAGGAATGAGATAGAGGACTCAACCATAGTGGGTCAAGAAAATGAAAGTAGAGGAAGTGGAGGCATTTAGTGCAGATAAGTTGTTTGAGAAAGAGAAGAGAGATGGGACAGTAGAAGGGATAATGAAATATGGCAGAATTTTTTATGAATGGGGGAGACTTGAGCATGTTTGAGGGCAGCAGGGAAGAAACTAGTAAATAGATAGAAGGCATATCGAAGTTGCGGAGTGTGAGTGTGGGAAATATGTGGAAAGAGCCAGGAAGGTCATGTAATCAAAGAGTATATGCAGATGGGATTGACAATGAGAAATGCCACCTCTTCATGAGAGACTGAAATAAAAGGAAAATGGTGAAGAGGGGAGAAAGACAATGTAAATTATAGTAGATCCAAGTCAACCCAGTTTCATGACTTCCTCCAGCTCCATTTAACAGGATATGAGTAGGAGAGAAGACGAATGAGTGGAAGTAATCCAAGGATGGGGTTTATAAAGGTGTGAGTGGCAATGGGACAAGGGATCAAGGAACTCAAGAGTAGTAGAGAGGGTCAAATTAAATGGCTTCACTAAAAAATTGAGATTGGGTTAGAGAGGGAAGAGAATATATGGATAAAACAAAAGTGATCTCCTGGCAAACTACTAAAATCTGGTATCAGAGAGATATTAGTAGATGATCTTGGGTAATCACTAAACTTCTTAGTTCCCCCAGGTAATTCTCCAAGACTAAATTGCAGAATATTTGCCAGAAGAGGCAGCTAAGTGGTGCAATAGGTAGAATGCTGGGTCTGGAGTCAGGAACGTCTGAGTTCAAATTCATCTCCAGGAACTTACTAGCTAGCTGTCTGATTCAGGGCAAATCACTTAACCTTTATCTACTTCAGTTTCCTCAATTGCAAAATGGGGATAATAATAGCAACTACCTCTCAGGGTTGTGGTGAAGTTCAAATGAGATAATATGTGTAAAGTACTCAGTACAGTACCTTGCACACATTAGGATCTCAATAAATATTTGTTCCAGGCAGTTTTCAGAAGAAGTAGTCAATGTTATCAATAGTCATATTAAAAAATGCTCTAAATTTCTATTGATTAGAGAAATGCAAATTAAAACAACTCTGAGATACCACCTCATACCTATCAGAAAATGACAGATGCTTAAAGGATATAGAAAAACTAGAACACTAATGTATTGTTAGTGGAACTGGGAACTAGAGAGAGAGAAAGAGAGAGAGTGAGAGAGAGAGAGAGAGAGAGAGAAACACGCATATATACATACATATTCACATATATGCACATATTCATATATATATATACATATCAGTTGTTTGTAAGTGGCCAAAAAATGGAAATCAAGGGGATGCCCATGAATTGGGCAATGGCTGAAAGAGTTGTGGTATATGATTATGATGAAATATTTTGTGGTATAAGAAATAACAAATAGAATGCCTTCAGAAAAATCTGGAAAGTCTTATATGAACTGATACAAAGTGAAGGGAGCCAGAGGAACATTGTACACAGTAACATCTATATTATATAATTATCAATTTTGAAAGATTTAGCTATTCTGATCAAGACAATTCCAAAGGTCCTATGCTATCTGTTTCCATAAAAAAGAACTGACAAACTTTGGGTTGAGATTGAAGCATTATTTTTTGCTTTATTGATTTTTCATGATTTTTCTATATCTGTTTTCTTTTGCAGCATGGCTAATATAGAAATATGTTTTGCATGACTTCATATGTATAATCAAAATCAATATCACTTGCCTTCTCAAGAAATTGAAGAGAGGCAGAATGAGTGAATTTGTAACTCAAAAGTTTTTTAAAGAATTTTTTAAAATTCTTACATGTAATTGGGAAATATTTAAAAAACTAATTTTTAAAAAGTGCTTTTTCCCTTCATTTTCTTCCTTTCCTCCCCCTACCAAGTCTGACTTGATGAAAGCAATTTCTTCACTAAGAATCAGTATGAATTTTGATGAGGGCACTTTTCTTATTCAGTTTTCACTCTTTACCAATGAAATCCCAGATTCAGTACTAAGAAAAAAAGATAGACTGATGAGAGATCTGATCAGTAGTAGAAGATAACAAAGCCATTCTTGAAGTTTGGAAGATCCACTTCCATATAACACATAAGAGCTGAATAAGTATTAGAAAATCACATAACTCCCAAGCAGCTCTCTAATACTTACCTTACCAGTAGTCTCCTTGGATAAATGGAGTTTTCTTACTAGGGTACTCCATATGCCAAAGAAATCATTGATCCAGTCCAAAAAGGGGGGGGGGTATGAATATAATTTTTTTCTATTTATTTAGCATTATATTTTTAGCCAGTTACATATAAAAAAAAAAGATTTCAACATTCATTGTTAAAACATTTGAGTTCCAAATTCTCTCTTTTCCTTCCTTCCTACCCTCATCCCCTATTGAGAAGGCAAGCAATTCGATACAGATTACATGTGTAGTCATGCACAACATTTCCAAAATAGTTGTATTGTAAAAGAAAATATAGACCAATGAAAAAACCCTCAAGAAAAATAAAGTTTAAAAAACTTATGCTTCAATCTGCATTCAGACTTTATCAATTCTTTGTTATGTATAGAATTTTTCATCATAAGTCCTTCAGAGCTGTCTGGGATCATTGTATTGCTGAATATAAGTAAATTTTTAATTAACATATTTACACTGGGATTAATACTTTACCAAGTTCTTTATATCAGTTGAGCCTAATAATCTAGTGAGGTAGGTAATTATAATAATATATATTATTATATGTAATATATATAAATATAATATAATACAAGTATTATTATTCCCATTCTACAGATTGAGAAACTGAGGCAAATAGTAGTGAAGTGATTTGCTAAGTGACAAATAAATAGTAAAGACCAGGAAAATGAACCTGGAAATTTTGACTTCAGAATCTTACATTCTTTTTATCAAATTTCTCCTTTAGATAGGGGGAATGGCAACCTAATTTCCTGTTCATTTCTAAAATCTCATGGCTTGTTGACATACTAGCAGATCAGGGACTCCTCTGTTCCTCTGACAACTCACCACCTTCCCACACTCATCACCTAGAGCACAGTGGGCTCTTGTTAAATACTCTTCAGATTTGCATCACAGAGCCACTCCACCCCTTGAGATCATTTTTGGAGAAACTTCTCCTGTAGAAGAGTCCCACACCCTCCCAATATGAAATATATCCCTAGATCAGCAATCAGCAAAGGAATAGCCTCAAAAGAGATAAAGGACTTTTTATATTGCTATTTCTCAATGTGGTGCTGAATGGCAGTTAAAGGTTTTGGTTGGTTTTAAATTGGGGATGATATCACTTAAAAAATATTGATGTCCTCCCAAGGTCAGCCCAGGATCTGACCTCCATCACTTACTCGTCACTTTACCCCTCTATTCAACGTGGATGGAAAAGGCAGGACTGAAAAATCTGCAGAATTGACTCAGTCCTGCCTCACCAAGGAGAGAAAAGCTTCCCAGTTTTCACTGCAGCCCTTCTCCAAGGTCTCTTATGTTACACAAAGGATGAAAGATTCTCTTTTGCCCTGAAGAGAATCTTTTGTTGAAAAGCTGAGTCCTGCACAATCTGAATTGAGAACAAAATACAGAGGTGCCCCCCCCAGTGTAAATTCATCCATTCAAGAAGCAATTTGGTCTAAAAGATAGAGGGGGTCTGATCTTCTAGGTCAGGAAGCCCTTGTTTCCTGTTTCATTGACTTGCCATTAGCTGTATGAACCCTTGGCTACTTAGGATTCCAGTGCAAGTGAGTGGCAGATAACTGTAAGAGAAGGGAATTTCCTATACCAATAAAAACACAGATTCGGATCCCTTCCTTTCTTGCTTGCCCCCCAAAACAATTCATTCAACAAACACTTCAATGTGGTTTAAATTTTTAAACAATAATAATAATAGCTAGCATTTACATAATTCCTATTATGTGTCAAGCACTATGCTAAACACTTTACAAATGTTATCTCATTTGATCCTTATCACCATATGAGCAGCAAGAAAGGTGCTGTTATAATCCTTATTTTTCAATTAAGGAAACTGAGGCAAACATAATGAGTGATTTGCCCAAGTTCACACAACTAGTATGCATTTGAGATTTAATTTGAACTTTCTGACTCCAGATCTAGGGGTTCTATCCATAGTACCATTTAATCAACTCAGAATTGCAGGGTATCTGTGAAAAATGAAATCTACACAAGCTATTTCACCAGTCCTTAATCATTTCCATTTGCTCAATATCTTCAAGTTTACTTAAACAATATTTCAAAATACCTGATTCCAGCTGTGTGATTACTCCCCCCTCACCCACACAGACCACAGCTCTTTAGCTGAGTTTCACTTGGTAGGAAACTTCATGATTTGGAGGGCCAAAAAATTTGATAACTTGGTGATGTGTTTTTTTGATGAGTTTCTCCAAACTCAGCTAAGGTGATTCTTAAACACATGATTATCACTCATTACCACTGTCATTCTCAAAACCTTCCAACTTGGCTTTTCTGGCATGATATTTAAAAAAACCCCAGGGTTATAGATGCCATGGTAAAACACTGCAGGAGGATTTAAGCATAGTCCAAACTGGAATTACTCACTCTATGTCTTTTCACAGTAGGAAAGACACAGAATATTTTGATATTTTATATTAAAGTTGATGTCATACTGAGTATCATGCTAAATTTTATACTATAAACCAAATTTTATACTAAAGTTAATATTAAAATAAATATAATGAATCCAAAAATACTGATTAATCTCCTGTTATATACAAAGAGGCAAAAGAGGATCTGCTATTAAGAGCTTACAATTTAATACATGGAAAAATAATATGTGACCAACAAATTATTCCATTAGGTCATTTTTTTAAAATAATAGCAATCATAGATTTAGAGATAAAAAGAAGATCAAAGATCATCTTGTCTTCCCTCTTTGTTTTACAGACAAGGAAACTTAGGCCCAAAAATCTGTCAGTTGCTTAAGATCATAGGATAATAAATAGAAAATAAAATAAATGAAAAAGCTGAAGTTGAATCCAAATTCTCTAATTCCAAATCTTACTATTAATTACACTTTTATGATTTAATCATTGTAGTGAATTCCTCACATGGAAACTTTGTCCACTAAATCAGATCATCAACAAATCAGATATTTAGTTTTAAAAGGGTTGAGTGAATGATACACAGTCATACAATTAAGAAGAGGCAGAGTAGAAGAGGTCATTTCAATTTCAAGTCTGCCCCTATAACCCCTGTGATATGTCATCTCTCTACAGTGAAATATAATAGGAGATTTTAAATTTCCTTCATTCAGCATATTATAATATAATGGTCTTGGCAATTATACAGTCACCTTACTGCTTGTGGTCAACGAGAATTTTGAAACTAGCAGTCAAAGAAAACTATTATATTTCCTCTACATATCAAATTTGAGCTTGAGCCTTTACAGGAAAAAAAATAGAATTTAGCTATTGTTATTTAGGTATTGTGGTTATTCTCCTTTCCTTCCCTAATACTACCTCCTCCACCAATTATTTAGGGAGAAAACAAACATATATTAAGCAGACACTGTACTAAGTGATTTACAAATATTATTTTAGGTGATGCTCACAACAATCCCTGGGATTATCATCTTCATTCTGCAGATAGGGAAACCGAGGCAAACAGACATTACATGAATAATCCAGGGTCATACAGCTAGTAAATACCCAAAACCAAATTTGAACTCAGGTCTTCCTTATTACAGGTTCAGTACTGTGCCCAATGGAGACCTCACTTTACTTGTAATCAATTTTGCATTTATTTGCCTGTGTCTGTATTATTCCCTGCTCCATCATGAGAAGTAGAATATAAGGACCCTAAAATCAGCAAATACTTTCATTTTTGCTTTGGTATCTAAATTCATTACCTGGCACATAGTAGGTGCTTAATAAATGCTTGCTAAATTAAATAGAATTATGTCAGTTATTTAAGAAATAGTATATTGAGGAAGGTTCCCACAATGTAGATAGGCCAAGTTGCTTTTTCTTAAGAATTAAAATAGAAAATTGTGCATACTCTTTGATCCAGCAGTGTTTCTTCTGGGCTTGTATTTCAAAGAGATCATAAAAAAGGGAAAGGGACCTGCATGTGCAAAAATATATGTGGCAGTCTTTTTTGTTGTGGCAAGAAACTGGAAACTGAGTAGATGCCCATCAAGTGGGGAATAGCTGAATAAGTTATGGTATATAAGAAGAAATGATCAGCAGGATGATTTCAGAGAGTCCTGGAGAGATTTACATGAACTGAAGCTAAGTGAAATGAGCAGAACCAGGAGATCATTTTACAGGGCAACACCAAGATTATAAAGTGATCAACTCTGAAGGATGGGGCTCTTTTCAACATCAAGGTGATTCAGATCATTTCCAATGGTTTGTGACAGAGAGAGCCACCTGCACCTAGAGAAATGACTCTGAGGAGTGGGCGTGGATCACAATATAGCATTTTCACTTTTTTTGTTGTTTTTTTCTTATTTTTTCCCTTTTTGATCTGATATCTCTTGTGCAGCATGATAAAGTAGAAATATATATATATATATATAGAAGAATTGCACATGTTTAACACATTATTTTCTGTCTGGTGGAGGAGAGAAGAAGGAAGAGAGGGAGAAAAATTTGGAACACAAGATTTCGCAAGGGTAATATCTTTGCAGTTATTTTGAAAATAAAAAGCCATTGTCAAAAATAAATAAATGCAAATGTAAAAATTAAAATTAAAATAGATCAACTAACCTCATCAGTATTAATATCAAGGATTTTTCTTTTTTTTTTCTTTTCTTTTTTTTTTCCCTTAGGCAATTGGGATTAAGGGACTTGCCCAAGGTCACACAGGTAGAAAGTGTTAAGTGTCTGAGTTCAAATTTGAACTCAGGTGCTCCTGATTTCAGGGCTGGTGCTCTATCGACTGCGCCACCTAGCTGCCCCAAGGATTTTCTTTAGATCAGAACATTTCTGTTAACAGAAGTGCTGATATCAGATAACCTCGCAAGAACATCATACTTTTCCTTCTAAAGAGAAATAGCCCAGAATACCCCTTCAGCTCATCTCAATCTTCATTAGTCCAAGAAAACATATTACTCTAAAGAAAAACTGACATTACTAGAATTCCAATTATATTGATGGCAGAGAACACATTAGCATAACTTATGACATACTAAAAATGGTCACTATTTTCATCCCCCAGAGGTTGATTACTGGCTTCCCATAGAGATTGGAGACCAAAAAAATTAAAAACCCAAGTGCCAGTAGCACAAACAACATCTGGGATCTCTTTAGGGCCTCGGGAATAACAGCAGGACTTGTTTTTGTTTTTTATTTTCAACTTCTATGAAGGGAAATTTACTTCAAATAAGGAATAATAATCAAAGTACAAATATTTCTCCATAGCTCTTTAAGGGTCCACTCTCACCTACACCATTCTACCTCAGTCCCTGGTGAGATTGGCAGTAGATTTTAGCACAGTTTCAACAGTACATTAATTCTACCCAGTCCACAGCTGAATGTAGCATGGCTGTCAGATACTTTCTCATCTTAGCTAGCAATGGGCTGGGTCCCAAATATCACTCCTTAGTCTTTGAGACATCAATGCTGGGCTTACTGCAAAGCCTATCATGGATCCAGACTCAAGGAGACTCTCTCTTTTATTCTTTTGGAACTCACAAGGTCAGAGCTTATAGATGTCTCCTTCATCTAAAACACAAAAGAATGAATTTAGGGGCAAAATAATAAGGTCCATTTTCACAGGACAAAATTTTGACCTCAGAGAGGAAAAGCCCCCAACTATTCCCCTCACCTGATACCTTCATAACCTAGCTCCCTTCTATCTTTCCAGAATTCTTGAACTTTATTCCCCAATACATTCAGTGACACTGACCTCCTGGTCATTCCAAGAATAAAACAGCATCTCTCAGCTCTAGGAATTTTATCTGGCTGTCTCCTAACCCTCCTACCGTTTTTGGAAAGCTCTATTCCTTTGTTCTAACTATTGATCTCTCTGGCTTCTTTTAAATCCAAATGAAAATCACAGTTTTTACTAGAATCTTTCACCAACCTCTCTTCTTATTTTCTATCTATCCTAAAACTTTGTGTACTTATTTTTATATTGTCTTCCCTATTAGATTGTAAGCTCCTTGAAGACAGAGATTGTCTTTTGCCTCTTTGCATCCCCAGAGCTTAGCACAGTACCTGGTACATAGTAGATGTTTAATAAATTTTGATTGATTTATTGACTGATGTCATCAAAAAGTTCCAAAGAAGAGAGGTGAATAAAAGGACCCAATGGGGTATTATCCAAATTTGGTGGTGTGGTGTATAAGAATTCTGGTCTTAGAGACAGAAAATTCTGAGTTTTAATCCCAGATCTAATATGTACTGGCTATGTGAGCCTTTATAAGTCAGTTAGCCCATCTCAACCCCAGCTTCCTCATCTATAAAATAATAGCACCTAGCCCACAGGCTTTTTAGGAAAATTAAATAAGATAACTTAGGTACAATAATTTACAAACCTTAAGGTGGCATATAAATGCTAGCTATTATTGTTGAGTGCATATTACCCAATCCACTGGAAACTCTCAACTAGTAGGGAGAGACTAGAGAAGCTTGCTTTCTCCTCTTTGAATAACTCCTTATTTGAGAAAAGAGTATTTTAAGGAAGAAAGGAGATTTTAAGGAGGATGGTAAGGTTACCTTCCTACCTACCTACCTCTGGTTACCATCTTCTTTCCTTACTGAACTCCATCCCTTCTTTCTTTCCATCTCTTCCCCCTCCATTCCATCCCACAACTGCTTCTATTGCGTTTGGAGGAGACTTGATAGGTTCTTGGGTTTCAACATTATGTCAGGATGATAAAAAAAGGGCAACATTTTCCCACAATGAGATCATTTATCTCTCTAGACAGTTTACCATCCTGGACAAAGATTTGAAAGGGAGTCTCCACTAGAAAGACCTTCACTGGACTCCAGAGCTTACACCAACTCACTGAGGGACTAGGTCATCTGTATTTTTCTTTGAGAGAAATAACCAGGCAAACTTCTGTTGTTTCATCAGATTTCTGCTTATCTCACTACCATCTCAGGGGTAATTTTTTTTTAAATAAAGATATGTATGGATAAAACCACTCAACAATCAAGGCAATAAACCACACTTTTTTTCTCCATTGTATAAAGTAGATACAGATAACAAAATTTCTCCATAGGAATAATTACAAGTAGTATGCCAAATGTTTGAAGTGAATACTTCAAATGAATAGCTAAGTAGCACTGTCAACAAAACAAAATCCAAAAACCCAAAGAAATGAGGATAGGGCTATACTATTTACAGGGCTCATCAGGGTTCTAAAGAACGGAATTTAAAGGAGAACAATGAGGATTCAATTTCCACATTAATATATTGTGACCAAATTTTCCTTTAATACCTACTTTTAAGAAGTAGAAACTTAGGCAGCTAGGTGGTGCAGTGGATAGAGTACCAGCTCTGAAGTCAGGGGACCTGAGTTCAAATTTGATCTCAGGCACTTAACACTTCCTAGCTGTGACCCTGGACATGTCACTTAACCCCAATTGCCACAGCAAAAAAAAAAGCAGAAACTCATCTATAGTTATATATTAAAAATGTTTTAAATCACTACTGATAAGAGAAATGCAAATTAAAACAACTCTTAAAGTGCCACCTTGCACCTATCAGAGCAGATAATATAACAATATATATAACATATAACAAAAATGGAAAATGTTAACTGTTGGAGAGATGTGGGAAAGCTGAGACCCAAAGCATTGTTGGTGGAGCTATGAATTGATCCAGTCATTCTGGAGAACAATTTAAAACTATAGCAAAGGGATATAAAACTGTACATGTACTTTGATCCAGCAATACCACTTTCAGGTCTGTACCTCAAGACGTCCAAAAAAGGGTGGGGGGAAAGACCTATTTACAAAAAATATTTATAGCAGAGGATTCTGGGAAGATAATGAAGTAGGTCAGAAATTTTTAAGCTCTCCAGATCTCCCCCCACCCCAAACAAAACAAAATTGCATCTCAGGGCAGACATAGATCAGTAAAAAATAAGACTTGGGGCAGAACAAGGGTCCTTCAGAGATTTCCAGAGAAGCCTGAAAGAAAGACCCCCCAAACTGAGGTTTTCTTCTATGAAGTGAATAGCCCTGGGGTTAGTTAGGTTCAGAAGTAGTCTCAGCCCAACCTTCAGGAACTTTCATCTCCTGGAGAGTATGAGAAGTCAAGGATTTGAGACCTGGAAGATTGAAGGAATTTTTGTGCAGATAAGCAATACCACACCCATCTGTGCCGCACAAAGCCTTCCCTTGGTTAAAAGAAACCAGCACAATTCAGAAGCAATGGGGTAGGGAAACTGCTAGCTGCAGTCATAGGAGGATGACATTCTTGGTTTGGATTCCAGGCTAGAGGAGAGAACTGAAGGAAGAACTGAAGCCAGAAGCACCATTCCACCATTTCCACCCACCCACCCACCCAAGGACTAGAAACAATTACACTAACACACTCTTATTTAAAAACAAAACAAAACAAAACAAAACAAAACAAAAGAGCAAAGGAGAAAGAACCCAATCATAGAAAGCTACTATGGGAATAGAAAAGACTGAATTCAGAGGAGGATGCTGAAGTTAAAAAAAAAAAAAAAAAA
>JAJPUD010011585.1:39405-53848 GCA_023553655.1 Myrmecobius fasciatus
GAATAATATTAAATGGTTACCTAACCAAAAAGAATTTATAAAAGAACTTTAAAAAGACTCTAAAAATCAAATGAGAGGGGCAGCTAGGTGGTGCAGTGGATAGAGCACCAGCCCTGAAGTCAGGAGGACCTGAGTTCAAATCTGGTCTCAGACACTTAACATTCCCTAGCTGTGTGACCCTGGGCAAGTCACTTAACCTCAATTGCCTCAGCAAAAAGAAAAAAAAGTCAAATGAAAGAGGTTGAAGGAAAACTGAAATAAATTAATTAATAAATAAATAAGAACAATCCAAGAAAAAAAAATATAGAAAAAAGTCAACCAACCAGAAAAAGAGATGCAGAATCTTAAGGGAGAGAAGAACTCTGTGAAAATTAGAATTTGGCAAAGGGAAGCCAATGAAATTATAAGACACCAAAAAAATAATAAAAATAAAAGTCTAAAGAATTTTTAAAAAGAAGAGAATCAGATCTGAAGAGCAAATCAATAAGAGAAAACAGAAGAATAATTGAACTAACTGAAAGCTAGGACCAAAAAAAAGAACCTAGATACAAAAATACAAGAAATAGTCAATGAAAATTGTCCCAAAGTAATAAAACTAGAGGGAAAACTAAAAATAGAAAAAAAAATCCATCAATCACTATCTGAAATAGATCCTACAAGGGAAACATACAGGAATATCATTGCTAAGTTTTGAAATCCCCAGGTCAAAGAGAAAATTTTACAGACAACAACAACAAAAAATTTTCAGAAATGCTGGAGTTATAATTAGAGTCACACAAGATCTATCTCTGGTGGCCATAATAAAAGACCACAAGTCCTGGGATATTACATATTGACAATCAAAAGAACTAGGGTTGTAGCCAAAAATATTATATCTAGCAAAATTAAATATAATATTGAATGAAAAAAATTGATTTAATGAATTGTCATAGTTTCAATATTTTGTTGCAAACAAACCTGAACTCAATAGAAAATTTAACATATAAAAGCTAACATCAAAATGAATTTCAAGAGATTCAATAAGGACAAACTATTTATATTTTATATTTATAAATATAACCATATGTCTAAGATTGTCATTATTAATTGAGTAGTCAAAAAGAAAGTTTGGGGTACAGCTGAGTATGAAATGATTATAAAAAGCAAATATATAAAAGCAAAACTATGTCAGAAAAGGTAAAAATAATAATTATGCTATTAGAAAGAGGTGCAAGAGCAAGAACCAATTAAATGGAATTAAATGGGAGATGAGGGCTAGTAGTTCTGAAATTCTACTCACAGTTCTCTTTCTGGATGCAGATGGCTCTTTCCAAGACAAATATATTGTAATTGCTTTGAATCACCTCATTATTGAAAAAAGCCAAGTCCATCATAGCTGATCATCGCATAATCTTGTTGTATGCATCATTCTCTTGGTTTTTCTCACTTCACTCAGTATCAATTCATATAAGTCTTTCCAGGTTTTTCTGAAATCAACCTGTTCATCATTTCTTATGGAACAGTAATATTTCATTAACTTATATAGCCATTCCCCAACTGATTGGCATCTATTTAATTTCCAGTTCCTTGGTACTATAAAAGGGACTGCTACAAACATTTTTGAACATGTGAATTCTTTTCCATCTTTGTTTCCCAGAATGGGTAGGTCATTTCTCAACTCCACCAACAATGTATCAGTGTCTCAGTTTTCCCACATTCCCTCCGACATTTATCAGTATTTTTTCCTTTCATCTTAGTCAATCTGAGAGGTGTGAAGTAGTATAAGGCCATTTTGAACTCAGGTCTTTCTGACTCTTAAGTCTAGTACTCTATCTATTGAGCAACCTTGCTTTTCCTCCCACTAATATTTGGGTAACTAAAACTCTTTCTGAAAGAATTTTGTCAGACTAATGCAGCAAGATACAGTAAAAAGATTACTGGCTTTGAAGTCAGAGGACCTGAATTTAAATCCTACCTTGGATGTTTACAATCTATGTGGCTTTGGGCAAAGCACTTAGTCTCTCAGGGCCTCAGTTTGCCTATCAATAAAAATATAAGGGGTAAGCAAGATGGCCCCTGAGTTCCCTTTCAGGACTAATAATGGCATGTTCTCTGAGCTCTCCACACTTGACATCATAATTGAGCGGCTGCACAACAGAGATTTCATTCTGAGAAGTTGTGGGTAGGCTAATAAGTCAAGACAGAGATATTTCCAATTCAATAGGCCTTCCTTCTTCAAAATTTTTGTTTCTCAAAAGTTCCTTCAGCCTCCCAGTTTTGTCATGCTCAATCCCTGCTGTCTCTCACCTTGAATATTGAATCACTTGTCAAATTTTGTTATTCCTACATCTACATCTCTTGCTATAGAATTCATTCTGACCTTCCACTCCACAAGCCACATAGCTACTACCTAAATTCAGGTTTTTGTCACCACTCAGACTGTCACAACAACCTCCTAATTTGTCTCCCTGACTCAAATTTCTTCCCACTTCAACCCATCCTTCCATAAAACTGTCAAGGTGATTCTTCTTCAGAATAGATCCTATTCTCTAATTCCCTTACTTAATAAATTTAATGGCTTCTTATTGTGTCCAGGATCAAAAATACACTTCTCTGTTTAGTTTTTAAAAAACACTCACAAGCTGTACCCAACCTACCTTTTCAACTTCCTGAGTATTACCCCATCCTACCCAGCCAAAATGGTCTTCTCTGTGTTCCTCAGGGACAACCCTCCATCTATCATTTCCAAGCACTTGGCTACTAGTCCCTAGCAGTGAGGACTGCTGCCTCAGAGAATCCCTCTCCTCCTTCAAGACAAAATTGGAACACCATCCTTTACGTGAAACCTTTCCTAATAACTCCAGCTTCTAGTGCCTTGTCCCTCTAACTACTCTATATTTAATTCTTTTTCATTTATTCTCCTTATATGCATTGTCTATATTCCTATAAGTACTTATTGTGTTTCTGGAAAGATTGTAAGCTCTTTGAGAATAGAAATTGTATCATCTGTTGTGTATGATGCTCAGAGTTTAACATAGGACTTAACACATTATAGGAGCTCAATAAATGCTTGCTGATTAATTAATTTGCTCACTGGGGTTACTTTACCTCTGGTTTTTAATTTTTACATCAACAATTACTCTTGTTACCCCTCAGAAACCAGCCAACCACTGGAAAATATATTTGATTGTTGGGCATTTTTACTAAGAAAGTTTCTGTGGTGATAAAAAGTGAGATTTCTCTTAACTACTTAAAAAAGGACGTTTAGTGTCCTCTTAGCTGTCCTTATTGACACCTACTACATGTTAAGTGCCCTGAAATATGCTTCACTTCAAGTGCCCTGAAAGACGGACAGTGTTAAGGAAGTAACTAATTTTTATCTAACCAAGAGATTTAAAGATTGCCCTCAATTTCTAAAACTTCTGCACAAAAAAAAAATCCTCTTTAAAATAATTATGCTGGGGCTCTCATTGCAAGTTCAAAAAGATGAATGTTGTGCAAGGTTAGACTCTTGAATGACAATCTTCTTAGTTCCTCAGTACATTGTAACTGATTTTTCAGAAAAAAAAGGGCTTGGCACTGATAGCACATCTTAAGGTCATTTCACTGTCAAAATCATCCAAATTGAGACTTCCTGAATCAGACTGTGCTAAGATAATTGCTATATGAGTTGATTCATTTCTGGATCTGTTCTGGCCTGGCTTTTTTTGGAAAAGGTAAAGTTGCTGACCTTTCCTGAATCAATGCCAACTGAAACAGTGGACTATCATGGATAAGAATTACCAGAAACTTTATCAAGAGGGCATGAGTCTGGCTCCATGATAAAATGGTGTCATTTAAGAATTGCACAAAAGGGAAGAATTTTCAGGTGTGAACTCTTGGAGAAATACTTTAGCAGCTTCAAAAAATGTGTACTTACCATTCTTAAGAAAAAGATGCATTTTGTCGTTTGTTTCTATAGCAAACTGTTCCATGGTTGTACCTTACTTTAGAAAAATTTAGGACAAGTCAGAGAATTCCATTGGAGACATCTTTTGGGGAAATACTTTTATTATTTATTATATACTAATATTGTTTGAACCCAGCTTTAAGTGCCTAGAAATTCTCCAAACCAAAGCTATCACAGATCATGATGAATTCAGAGACTTTCCAGAGATGCTGTAAATCACTGCAAGAAATGCACTCAGGTCTTGTTTTAGGTCCATACAGTAGCTTGTGTTTTGGCTTTGCCCAAGTTTTAGGGCTGATATACATCTCAAATAAACTGCCTATGTGCAGCAGTCTGAGGCAATGGAAAGTACATGTATTCTAGAATCAAAAGATCTAACTTTAAATTCTATCTCTCACTTGTTATATATGTGATCTTGTGAAATCCCTTTACCTCCATGAATTTCAATTTTCTCATCTATAAAATGAGAGGGATTAGATGGCCTCTGAATTCCCTTTGCCTCCAAATTTCTAACATTTGATCCCCCTTGCCCCCAGTCCTTGCACAGGCAATAAACTTCATCTTGGCTCTTCCTTCATATAAGTTTGCAAAGACAAGCAGCAAGTCAACAAATATTAATTTAAGAAGTTCAGACACTATGCTAAGTTCCAGGGATACAAACATAAGCAAAAAGAAAGATAGCTCCTGCCTTCAAGCAGTGTGCATTCCAATGGGAAAGTCAATAGAGTTTTAAAAATGGGGGAGGAGGGTTGAAAAAGGCAGGAATGTGCTGGAGTCAACTCTAATCAACTTGAGAAAGTTGGTTGCTAAATTGTATATTTATACATCAGAAATCACTACAAATCAGAGTTTGATTTATTATTTTGTTGATTGTCTACACCTAAGAAAGTTTTAGTAATTATTAATAATTCATATTGCTAGATTATATATATTTATATATATCATATAACATATATTATATTTTTCTGAGGGTCTAGCTGTTAAACACTTACCAGTATAGGATGGAATTTATCAATTTGACTAGTTAATGGCAATAAGCCAGAATGAATCAGAAACAGATTTTATTATACTCAAGAGAAAGCTATGCCCTACCTTTGTTGTTTAATCAACTCAGTTGTGCCCAACTCTTTGTGACCCCAATTTGGGTTTTCTTGACAAAAATACTGGAGTGATTGGCTATTTCCTTCTCCAATTCATTTTACAGATGAGGAAACTGAAACAGGATTAAAAATTATTTGTCCGGAGTCACACAGTCAGTATTTGAGGCCAGATTTGAACTCAGGTGGTGACTCCAGGCTTATCACTCTATCCACTGAATCACCTAGCTGCCCCAAACATTCAATATAACATTAGTAATGTTAATTTGGGATCTGCTAATCTGATAATGAGCCTCCTTCTATATGAATTTGACACCACTGATTTAGACCATTATAATAGCATCCTAATTTGTACTCCTCCTCCTTTGTCTCTCCCTTTTTCAACAGAAATCCAAAGCTCTGCAAAAATCATCTTCCTGAGGAAAATGTCTAACCATATCACTCTAGTGAATGCCTAACGCCACTAAGTAGCATAAAATATAAAGCTCTAAACCTGGCATTTAAGGCCTTCCATGATCAAGATTCCAATCTGTCTTTATTTCATATTACTCTTAATTATGCACTCCATGTTCCAGTAGAATTGGAACACTGCCTTTTCTAAACCTGACAAGCTGTCTCTTACTTCCATGTGTGCATGTTGATCATCAGTCCTGAAATTTGTCACCTTGACCATCCAAAAATCTTCCTTTAAGACTTAGTAATATCTATTTTAGGAAGTGACTGGTGGATTATTTTAATTAATAATCCACCAGTCACTTCCTAAAAGAATGAAATGAAATGAAAACTCCCAGCAATATTACAACCAAATTCAGAATTGCCAGGTCAAGGAGAAAATATTGCAAGTAACCAGAAAGGAACAATTCAAATGTTGTAGAATCACAATCAAGATCACATCATAGTCAACTTCCACATTAAAAGAATAGAGGGCTTAGAATTTGATATTCTAGAAGACAAAGGAGAAATGATTACAACCAAAAGTAACACACCCAAGCAAAACTGAGCATAATTCTTCAAGGGGGAAAATTTGATGTTTAATGAAATAGACAACTTTCAAGCATTGCTAATTAAAAGACCAGAGTTGAGTAGAAAATTTGATATTCAAACACAAGACAAGAGAAACATAAACAAGTAAATATAAAAGAGTAATCATAAAAGACTTTAATAAAGTTAAACCATTTAACTTTTTATGTGGGAAGATGACACATGTAACTTCTAAGAACTTTATCATTATTAGGGCAATTGGAAAAAAGTCTATATAGACAGAGGGTAATTATCAAAATAAATGAAGGAGTGAGAAAGAAGTATGATCTGAGGAAAGGGGGAAGGGAGAAATAGAATGGGAAAAAATTTTTCTCACATAAAAGAAGTACACAAGGAAGAAAGGGAGAAAATGAGGTGGGATGGGCAATGCTTGAATCTCATTCTCATAGCAATTGGTTCCAATATATATGTACATACATACACATTCAATGAAAGATAAAAATCTTTCATATCCAATAGGGAAATAGAAGTGGAAGGGGAGAAGAGATGTAAGGTTGAGGTTATGGAAGGATGATAAAAAGCAGGGCAGATTAAGGAAGGCACTGGTTAGAAGCAAATCAGACTTTTGTGGACAATACAAAAAGAGAGAAGAACAAATGAAGAAAAGAGGATGGGGGAAAATATACTATAATCACAACTGAATGTGAATGAAATGAGCTCACCCATAAAATGAAAGCAGATAGCAGAATGGATTAGAAACCAGAATCCAATAATATGTTATTGATCTCAGACAAAGCAAAAGCAAAAATAAATCTAATTAAAAGACATGATCAGGAAACTACATTTAGATAAAAATTACAATTATCTCATTTTGATACTCACAACAACCCTGGGAGTTAGGTGATATGACTTATATATTTATATTTATTTAATTATTCATTCATTCATTTATATTTACAGAGGAAACTGAGGTAGACAGAAGTTAAATGATTTGCTCAGGGTCACACAGTAAATATCTGAGACCAGATTTTAATTCAAGTCTTCCTGATTCCAGGTCTGGTGTTCTATTCAGTGAGTCACCCAGTTGCCTTGAAGTCATTATGTAAACCAAATTTTCCTGACCATGAGGTCAGTTCTCTATTCACCAAACTGTTTTCTTTCTGAGCCTTGTAGTTAATTGGTATCTTTTAAAATAGATGGTCCTAAAGACGGCTCTGTGATAGTCTGAGAATATACACTCATTCCATCAAGGATGCTTCACCACCTGAATTTTGTTTGGTAATTGATAGATTGACAGAGTATATATACATAGACATACATGAATGTGTGTGTATGTATACATGTATATATGTATGTATGTATACAATTTGTCAAAATCAATCTATCAGGCACTAAACTCTGTGTGTGTGTGTGTGTGTGTGTGTGTGTGTGTGTGTGTGTGTGTTCTGGGTTGGGACTAGCTAGGGACTGAATAATTTATACATTAGAACAGATTAACCATAATAATCCTCTTCTTCTACTCCAAAAGATTTATGGCCACCAGCAACTACAAGAGATGATGCAGATCCTTTTGCCTGAGGGAAATACATCATCTTCAGTGATTAATTTCCACATGGAAATGAAGAATAATATCTACAATCCCTATGCCCTATCTTACCTATTACCCAGACCTGTTAAGTAAGAGTTTCTCCCACACTAAGCTTTCTCCAAGTTTAGTAAAGCAATCAGACGTCTGTTACATTTTTACAGAATATCCAAAGTGGTGAGGAGGTGGCAGAAAGTGATTTCTTTTTTTATCATCACAAGTAATTTCATCCTAACACTAACTTCATTCTTCCTCAGCCCTCCCACATCACTCACCCTTAGCTTAGCCATACATTGCTTTTCAGAACCGTTGGCCAGCACTGCTAGGAAGATGAGCAGATGGTTACCATTCTGAAGAATCCATGAATCACCTTAGTTAATTTGCTCTTGAATCGAGGTTGAGCAGTGGGCACAATGATAAAGAAATCCTCATGATTTGAAGCTGAAGCCTGTATTTTTCCATCCCTAGAAAATCTCAAATCATATTTACCATGTTTCAGAGAATTATCAATTGAATTTCAATTCCACTCAAACATTTATTAGTTAGTTATCGTGCAGAAGCCTCTGGAAATATAAACCTGAAGTAAGATACTATCCCTGTCCTCTAAGTGCTTATAACCTAATAAAAGATATAAAATGACATGCATCAAAATAAATACAGACTATATGTTAATTGCAAAGGAGAGAATCAAAGAAAATTACTTAAAGCTTGGCTTTTTCATCCAAGGTTTACAACTTGGACAAAGCACTAAATCTATTTTGGCTTTGGTTTCTTCATTTGTCAAAAAATGAGATAATTGGAGAAGATTACCATTAAGATACCTTCCAGTTCCAAATAAAAATCCACATAGAGCATATATGAAAAAATAGCTAGTATTTACATAGGGCATTATACTTTTAAAACTACTTTAAATATATTATCTCATT
The DNA here is from genome assembly GCA_023553655.1 of Myrmecobius fasciatus. Lineage (NCBI taxonomy): Eukaryota > Metazoa > Chordata > Mammalia > Dasyuromorphia > Myrmecobiidae > Myrmecobius > Myrmecobius fasciatus. The sequence goes on from JAJPUD010011585.1 coordinate 47,923, forward strand.
TATTCCTCAAGTCAATTCTTTGTGACAAATTTGCTATTATCCTCATTTCAGAAATGAGGAAACAGCTCAAGGAGATTAAGTATCTTGCATAGATTCATACATCTGGTAAAATGACAGAGTAAGGATTTGTAGCCTCTGATTTGAGATAGAGTTCTGTCAGCCATTTGATATGAAAGTGGACAAAGTTAAACAATTTGCAAATAGATTCTTTTGTATTGTTGTTTTCAGAACTACAAGGTTCAATTTGGAGTTTTTGAGGATTCTCAAAAGCATGGGAAATACTACCAATGAACCCTGCTAAACAATATTATTCTCTCCCTCTCTCCCTTATTCCCTCTCTCCTTTCCTCCTTCTCTACCTCTCTTTGTCTGTCTGTCTGTCTGTCTCTCTCTCTCTCTTTCTCTCTCTTTCTCTCTCTCTTCCTTTCTCTCTCTCTCCCTTTCTTTCTATCCACTCTTATTTGTCCTTCTCAAGATTCATTGCTGTTATTCAGCAAAGTGATATCTTCCCACAAAAGTGAAAAGTCTAATGTCTCAATATAAGTCAATGGATCTGATAAAGTTTACATCTCAATGCCAGAATATTTAGAAGATTAAATGACCCAGAAGGAATTCTACCTGAAAGTTATTTCTACCAAAGATAGTCATTCTTGGGATTAAGCATCATAGAATCAAGAACATCTTCTCACTTTACAGATGAGAAGGAGATCCAGAAATCATATAGGTGACAAATGGCAAAATATAGCATAAGGAGGTGGTAAAATGTAGTAAAGATTTCAAAAAAAGGGAACTAATTTGGGATGTTTGAAGGCAATAGGAAAGGAACCATATTTAAAGATGTAGATGAAAAGAGATAGGATCAAAGATACATGTTGTAGATGAAAAGAGATAGGATCAAGGATACATGTAGAAGGAATGACCCTGTTAAGAAATACCTTATATTATTATAATTGAATAGTATTATGCTGTAAGAAATGATAAGCAGGGTAATTTCAGAAAAACCTGGAAGATTCACATTAACTGATACAAAGAGAAGTGAGCAGAACCAAGAAAACCTTGCACACAATAATAATATTGTATTATGAACAACCATGAATTATTTAGCTATTCTCAAAAACACAATGATCCAAGACATTTTTTCTCTATTTTTGTTTATATTAAATATTTTTTATTTTCCCCAGTTACAGGTAAAACAATTTTTAAAATTTCTTTTTAAAGTTTGAGTTGCATATTCTTTCCCTTCTTCCCCACTATCAACTCCCTTTAGGTACATGTGAAATTATGCAAAACATTTCCATAAAAGTTATGTTGTAAAAGAAAACATAGATCTCCCTTCCCACCAACAAAAAAAGTCAAGAAAAATAAAGCTTGAAAAAAAAAAAAGAGTATGCTTCGATTTATATGCAGAAACAATCAGTTCTTTCTCTGGGTATGGATAGCATTTTTCATCGTAAGACCTTCAGAGTCATTGTGGATCAATGTACAGCTGAGAATAGCAAAATCATTCACAGCTGATCATCCTACAGCATTGCTATTTTGTGTACAGTACATTTCACTTTGCTTGAGTTCATAGAGGAATTTCCAGGTTTTTCTAAGAGCATCCTGCTGATCATTTCTCATAGAACAATGATACTCCATCATAATCACATACCACAATTTATTCAGTCATTCCCTAATTGATAGGTATTTCCTCAGTTTCGAATTCTTTACTCTGAGAAGAGAGCTGCTATTAATACTTTTTATGTATAGGTCCTTTCTCTTTTAAAAAAAATGCCTTTGTGATTCATACCAATTAGTAATATTTTTAGTTAAAAGGATATGCATGATTTTTTAGCCCTTTGGGCATAGTTCATATTTTTTGATCATCAATTGAAGAATGGCTCATTTTTAAATAAATTTGAATTGGTTTCCTAATACATTTGAGAAATGAGGCTTTCATCAGAGAAACTTACTTTAAAATTGTTTTCTCACTTACTATTGCTAACTGTATTTCCTCCCTATTTATTCTATTCTCTCTCTCCTTTAACCCTGACCCTCCTCAAAAGTTATTTGTTAGTGACCACCCCCTCCCTCAATATGCCCTTTCTATCATCCTCTCCCTTTCCTCTATGTCCTTTTCCCTCCCGCTTTCCTGCAAAGTAAGATAGATTGCTATGCCCATATTAAGTGTGTATCTCATTTCCTCTTTGAGCCAATTCTGATGAATGTTCACTCACTCTCACTGTCCTCCCCCTCTTTCCCTCCACTGTAAAAGCTTTTTCTTGCTTCTTTTATGGCAGATAATTTATGCCAATCCATGTCTCCCTTTTCCATCCCCCCAGTACATCTCTCACACCTTAATTTTATTTTTTAAAAATATCATTTCTTCATATTCAACTGTTACCTGTGTCCTATGATTATATATATTCCAACTTCCATAATAATGAGCAAGTTCTAATGAACTGCATGTATCATCCTCCCATATAGAAATATAAGCAGATAAACTTTGTTAAACCCCTTGATATCCTTTTCTTGATTACCCCTTATGCTTCTCCTGAATCCTGTATTTGAAAATCAAATTTTCTATTCAGCTCTGGTCTTTTTCATCATGAATGCTTGAAAGTCCTCCATTTCATTGAATATCTATTTTTTCCCTGAATGATTATACTGTTTTGCTGGGTACATGATTTTTGGTTGCAATACTGGCTCCATTGCTCTCTGAACTATCATATTCTAAGTCTTCTGTTCCTTTAATGTAGAAGCTGCTAAATCTTGTGTTATCCTGACTGTGGCTCCACTATACTTGACTTGTTTCTTTCTGAATACTTGCAATATTTTCTTCTTGACCTGGGAGTTTTGGAATTGGCTATAACATTAAATTTGACTACAAGTAATATTGAGAGAATAGCAATGGATAAAGTGATACTGGGGCAGTAATCAATGGTAATGATGATCTTAAGTATATACTAATTGGATTGTCAATATTAAAGGGAATACACTAGATGAGAGTTTATGAACAAGCATTAGGAGGAACCTTCAAAGTCATAGCCACCACCATGTTGCAGACTCAACTGGCCGGTATGATTTCAAGTTGGGTGAGTAGTCCCTAAAGGAAAATGTTACACACATTATATACAAATATAGGATTTCTTGAAGCCATTTCCTCATTTTACTTAAATACTTTCAATGGTGGGTCCATAATCTCACCAGTGCAGACATGCTCTCTTTCGCTGCAGATTACATCTTATTTTCTGCATTTCTTGAATATGCCTTCCCATATATCCTCTAAGGAGTCTATCTAGTGCTAAGAACCTTCCTCCTGCTAACTTCTTTTTATTGTATGGATCAATTCATTAAGCCATACTTATAGTTTTCAACTTTTAGTTAAGAGAGGAACTCATAAAGATCATAAAGGTGTGTTTGCATAGTTTATCCTAAATCACATCCATTTCCCAGAATCTCAGAATTATGGAACTTCATGTAGAGTTAAAAAAATAAGACATTTGTAAAGCACAATGTCTGGCATATATTAGGCATTTAATAAATATTTGTACACCTACTCCATATAGGAATTTGTTTTATTTGAGAATTCATAATTGGGGCAAGGATTTTTTTTTCCTTTTTTCCCTTTTTTTCTGATGGAGGGAGAGAAGCTAGAGACAAGAAAAATAAATGCTTAATTGAAAAAATTAAAAGAGAAAGAAATAGGCTATCAAACCAACAGAATTATTTATTGTTCTATACATATGATATTCCAACTCCTATTTTCATGCCTTTGCATTAACTTTCCCCTTTAAATAGGATGGTCTCTGTCAGATTGGCTAAGATGACAGGAAAAGATAATGACGAATGTTGGAGGGGATGTGGGAAGACTGGGACACTGATACATTGTTGGTGGAACTGTGAACGGATCCAGCCGTTCTGGAGAGCAATTTGGAGCTATGCTCAAAAAGTTGTCAAACTGTGCATACCCTTTGACCCAGCAGTGTTTCTACTGGGCCTATATCCCAAAGAAATCATAAAGGAAGGAAAGGGACTCACATGTGCAAGAATGTTTGTGGCAGCCCTTTTTGTGGTGGCTAGAAACTGGAAATTGAAGGGATGCCCATCAGTTGGAGAGTGGCTGAATAAATTATGGTATATGAATGTTATGGAATATTATTGTTCTGTGAGAAATGACCAGCAGGAGGATTTCAGAGAGGATTGGAGAGACTTGCATGAACTGATGCTGAGTGAAATGAGCAGAACCAGGAGATCATTATACACAGCAACAACAAGACTATATGACGATCAATTCTGATGGACATGGCTCTCTTCAACAATGAAATGTCTCAAACCAGTTCCAGTTGTTCAATGAAGAAAACCATATACACCCAGAGAGAAGGATGTGAAATGTGGACCACAACATAACATTTTCATGCTCTCGATTGATGTTTGCTTACATTGTGTTTCCTCTATCTGATTTTTCTTTCTTGCAGATACGATTTTTCTTGCACAACAATGATAAGTGTGGAAATATGTATACATATATTTGATTTGTCAAGTATTTTAACATAATTAACATGTAGTGGACTTCCTGCCATCTAGGGGAGGGGTGGGGAGTAGGGGGGGGAAATTTGTAACAGAAAGCTTTGTAAGGGTTAATGTTGAAGAATTACCCATACATATGTTTTGCAAATAAAATAAATAAATAAATAAATAGGATGGTCTCCTTCTTTACCTCTGTCTAATTCACTTCAAGGATGAGAAAAATCTGACCAATGGCCATGAAAGCAGTTGAAGCATATTCTGTGGCGGGTTTAGAGCTTAGTTAGACAATGAAGACTCCATGGTCATCACTGCATCCCAGATTATCACCAGTTTTGTCTTGCCACTGACTTAAATGTCTCTAGAAGAGAGAGACTGATGACTTTGTGCAAATCTGCCTCACTTAAATCCAATTCAGTTGCAAGTCAAGACATTGCCCTGTGATTTCATTGGTACTCTTTGAAAAGGAAGGACAGACAACAAGTCACCTACTTTATATTCTCACTTCCCTCAAGTCTTAGTATCCCCCCGAAAAAATTTCCTTGGTTTTTATTTATCTGTGCAGGTAAAATGAAATGGAAGTTCCAATAGAATGGAAGTTTCTGAGGTAAGTGTGTTTTCAACTTTTGTTCTTGTTTTCCAAGTATTTAGAACAATGCTCAGCACATAATAGGTTCTTTCTTCTGTAAATGCTTGCTGAATTGGGTTGAATATCTAAGAATCTCTTTTACAACACCTTGCCTCCTCTTGAAGACCTTCTGTTGAAGGGAACTCTCCCAATCTTGAGGGAACTCATTCCAATGGAAAAGATTAACTCCAATTCTTTTTATTTGAATCATTATCTGTCACATTTTTCCCACCCTGCCATTTTACAGTTATATTTTTGAAACCAAGTACAGGATTTTTTATTTATCTGTACTTAAGTATATCTTGTTTGGTTTGGTCCAATGTTAATACTTTTTTTTAAAGATTCTCCAATAGTCAAGCAAGTTTGCTTGATTTGTTAGCTATCACTCCCAGATTTGTGTCAGTACAAGAGATAAACATGCCCTCTATTAGTGTGTTTAGTTTGGTGCTGGGATCTTTCCCCCTCTTACCCTCTCCAAAAGAATAGTATTCTTAGGAGAGAATACATATTAAAGAAATAGGAGGATTTATGCAGTTTCTTTCACCATCCCTCTAGAGTGGTTAGATAATCCTATCCAGGCTGCTGGAGATTCCTCAGTACTTAAAAAAAAATTAATTACCAAGAAAACAGCTATTTTACCTTATGATCAATATGGGACTCTGTTTCAAAAAGAAAATACTACATCAGCATGAGTGACATGATGGAAAATGCAATAAATTTGAAAACAGAGGACTCAAGTTTGAATATGCCTCTTGTGATCTGTGTCAATTTGGGGAAGTCACCATGGTTTTGG